>APFE030341274.1:0-31548 GCA_000404065.3 Pinus taeda
CTACGGGGTTTGGGGCAGCGCCCCGAGAAATTTTTTTTTGGACCCTATATTAGGTTGGGCGAACCTACCTATGGTTTTCAGTCCACAGTTTTGGACGCGATGGTTTTCGGTCCATGGTATTGGACGCTTCGGCATGTATAAATATGTATTGTAACATTGAAATGAATATAATGAAAAATCAAGCTGGTAGTCTCGGTTTTGAGATCCAGTGGGAATCTCTGTGTATATGTGTTTTATGTGTTATGCTCTCGCATTTTTATTTTTCCTGTGATTTAGAATTCGTATGCAGGTAATTTTGTACGGGGTTAAAACCTACATTTGGTATCAGAGCTGTTTTGGCTTCAAGGGGACGCCTTTGTTGCTGAGGGGTTTCGCTCGGGCCTGTGGTAGACCCTGTTCAGTGGAGATCTGCGAGATCGATCTGGTGGTGAAAGAAGATGGCGAGCAACAGAAAGATAGAGATTGAGAAGTTCAATGGTCAGAGTTTTGAGTTGTGGAAACTCAAGATGGAGGATCTGTTGGTGGATAAAGATCAGTGGATCGCGGTAGATCCGGGTACTAAACCAACGGGAGTGACCGATGAAGAATGGAAGAAGTTGGATCGGAAGGCTTCCAAATCAGATGCATGTTTAGACTCTGAGTTAGAAACTGATAAGAGGAATGAAAAAGGGAAGCAAATTATCGATGCAAAGCCTATTGCCAGCATTTCCACCACCAAGATCCAGAAGGATGAGTGCGAAGATCCAGAGCAGGGCGAGCGACTCTTCAACTCATAGATTTGGGTGAAGGGTTCTCTATTGCAGTTCATTATTGATAGCGGGAGCCAAAAGAACCTCATTTCAGTAGAGGTTGTGAAGTGTTTGGGCTTTTGACCACACTATACTTGCAACTGTACACCATCGGGTGGCTTCACCAAGGGCGAGATCTCCGGGTTAACCAATAGTGCCCCCTTCCCTACAACATCAAGCCCTTTAGAGATGGGGTACTGTGTGATTTTTCTCCTCTTGAAGTTTGTGATGTTTTATTAGGCCAACCATACTTGTGGAAGTGGCATGTTGTGTATGAGTGTAGGCCTCACATTGTTATTATTACTTTGGGCAATTAGTTGAATAGGATACCAGAGGTAGAACCGCCTACCAATGTTTCCTTGATCACTACGAAGAAATGCAGTAAGATCATTTACCAGAACGGGAAATTTGTTTTCCGTATGATTCACCATCAGGGAAAGAAGAAGATTATGGCCACGACCTCCAGACAGGGCTCCTCTGCATGACAACAACATATGGACAAGGTTGTAGAGGAGTACATGGACATCTTCACCTCACCTAGAGGGGTACCTCTACACTATCAGGTCAACCACTTGATCAATCTGACCCCTGGTGTGCCGCTACCCAATGGTCAATCTATCGACACTATGTTATGGAGAAAGATGAAATCAAGAGGCTGATTCAGGAGTTGTTGCAGAAAGGGCACATCAAGCCAAGTTCATCACCCTGTCGGAGCCCAATCATGTTGGTACATAAGAAGGACGAGACATGGAGACTTTGTATTGACTATCGGGCATTGAACAAGATCACTGTCCTGAATAGGTATCAAATCCCATGAATTGATGACCTTCTGGACCAACTCAAGGGGGATAAATATTTCAGCAAGATTGACTTGAAGTCTAGTTATCACCAGGTAATGATTGAACCCTCCGATGTGTGGAATACTGCCTTCAAATCCAAGGGTGTTATTTTTGAATGGATGGTCATGCCTTTTGGGTTAACGAATGCCCCCACAACCTTCATGGGGCTGATGGATGACATCTCATGAACCTTCACCAACTCATTTGTGGTGGTGTATTTGAATGACATTTTTATCTTCATCCAAAGTTGGGAAGAACACCTCCACCACATTCAACAGGTCCTCCAAACCCTACGACAACACAAGTTGTGTGCCAATTTGGAGAAATGCACTTTTGGTATGACCTAGGTTCAATATCTTGGGTACGTCATTGATGAGTGGGGTGTGCATGTGGACCCAACCAAGATACAAGTCATTCAATATTTTCCAACCTTAACCATTCTAATAGAGCTCTGCAACTTTCTGTCTCTTGCCAACTTCTACTGTAGGTTCGTGTTGGGGTTCTCTCATATACCTTGGCCTTTGAGTCAAGTCACCAAGGGAGGAGTGAAAGCAAAGTTCTTTTGATCTGAATCCAAACATAAGGTGTTTTATGAGTTAAACCAATGTCTTTGCTCTGCACCAATGCTCACATTACCATACCTGCAACAACCATTTGAGATCGAGACATATGCCTCCAAATATGCTATTGGTGCAATTCTTGCCCAATAGGGGCATCCAGTGGCATATCACAGTGTGAAACTTTCGGACATAGTTCGAAAGTATCCCACCTATCATAAATAGTTGTATTCCATTGTGCAGGTCTTCCGACAATGGAAGAATTACATTCTGGGGAAGGAAACAATCCACACAGACCACTGACCCCTGTAGTTCATATAGACACAAGGGAAGTTGTAGAATGATCAACATAAAAAATGGTCCACATACCTACAAAATTTCATTTGAGAATTAAGTACAAGAAGGGAAACACTAGCAATTTTGTAGATTGCCTTAGCCGACCACTGATCATGGCGTTGACCACCATGCTTGACTCTTGTGGGCATGAGAATGAGGGGTGACTGCATCTTTACAAGAGTGATCCAAAATTCGAAAACACATACCAGACACTCCCAGAAGGCAAGAAAGTTCAAAAATTTGACCTCTAGGATGCATTGTTATGCCACCTAGGACACCTCTGTGTTCCTTCAAGCGATCGTGCCAAGATGATTTGGGAGGCTTACTGCAGTTGGGTTGCTAGACATTTCGGGGTAGAGAAAACAGTGGTAGTGTCACAGAAGTATTTTGTTGGCCAAAACTTCAACAAGATATTGGGAAGTACATCAAATTCCACACCACTTACACCATTTCCAAACCGACCATCAAGAAGCAAGGCCTATATACTCCTCTTCATACTCCTAGTTGTCTTTGGGAATCCATCTCCATGGATTACATGTTAGGCCTTCCTTCAATGATTTTGTTTTCGTGGTCATCGACAAATTCTCTAAGATGGCCATTCTTGTGCCCTGCAAGAAGAGTATCACAATAGAAGCCACTACTAAGCTTTTCTTTGAATGAATGTGGGTACATTTTGGGATACCACAGTTGATTATCTTAGATCGGGACAACAGGTTCCTAAGTACATTTTGGTCAAGTCTCTGGTTGATGTTGGATACTAAGCTCACTAAGTCCACGATTTTCCACCCCCAAACTGATGGCCAAATAGATGTCGTCAACAAGATGATTGTACATATTCTGTGTATGTAAAATTTGGAGCATCTACGCACGTGGGATGAAAGCCTCCCCTATGTCTAGCATAATTACAACAGAGCTCTCCATAGCTCAACTAGCCACAACCCCTTTCAGGTGGGGTTGGGATTCTAGCCACTATGTTCCATTGATGTGGCCATACCATTTGCAACTACTCAGGAAAATTCAGCTCGTGTCCAGTCTGAAGCTGATAGGGCTAACGACTTCATTGAGTGCATTCAGAACATCCACCAACATGTCCATGACATATTGGACAGAACCAATGCTAAGTACATGCAACGTCATGATCAACATCAGGTGTCAGACAACTTCCAGGTGGGCGACAAAGTTTGGTTACATTTGTAGAAGGAGCGCCTAGCTGGGCCCCACCGCAAGCTTCGCCCACTCCGATATGGACCTTACACCATCACTAAGGCTGTAGGGGACAATTCTTTTGAGCTCAACATTCCACCATTCCTTGGCCTGCACCTACTGTTCAATGTGGACTACCTTCGACCTTAATTTCCACCATTACTTGAAACATAAGACATTGTAGAACAACTCACACCGATAGAGTTAAACCCAGACTGCATGGAACATGCCACAACTAATCAGATCATGGACATGTAGAAAAATAACACTTGCCATTAGAAGATCCAACTGTATCAGGTTGTCAAAGCTGGCCAACTCTTGCACCAAGGCAAGTGGCTCACTAGGGACCAAGTTCAACAGAATTTTTCCCATCTCATGGAGGCACTCAACGCAATGGGGACCATTGCTTCCTAAGGGGGGAGGATTGATCCAGGTGGATATTGGTGTCCACCTGCCTATTCCACTTGGACCCCCACCACTGTTTCTTTTTAGTTTCCTTAATTGTAGCACAACTTACTATTTTTGGTAGTTTTTTGGGTCCTAAAATTTCGGAGCCGTTTTGAGGGACTAAAAGACGTTTTTAGGGAAGACGAAGAGATCGTAAAAGACCTAAATTGGCTTCCCATTTTTTTTTTCTAAACCTCCTCTTCGAGATCTTCAAAACAAGGTATTTTGATAGTTAAACGAAGATCATATGCCAAATTTATGACCCCGAGAATTTGATGTACCAATTTACCCAAATGGGGCCCACAATTTTGGCACTTCATCTCTGAGGGTTAGGTTTTTTATGTTTAGGGTTTTCCATTATTTCTCAATAATAAATGGGCCTTTGAGCCTCATTGTAACACAGGTGAGAGGCATGTAGCCGTCACATCTCTTCTTAGAGATAAGCAACCATTGCCCGAGCTAGATTATTTCCATTTATGTATGTAAGCATATTTCAGTTATTTGATATTAATGAAATGGAGTTTTATTTATGCTGCATCTCTGTGTTTATGTGTATATTTGTATTTTGTTGCATTCTTGCATAATTCTGGATCAGTGCATCGTCTGAAACAAGTATTTGAGTGATGCCGAAAATATGGGACTTATCTCAATCCTAAGAAAAGCATCTTTAGTGTGTCAGAAGACACTATTGTAGGACACATCATTACAAAGAGTGGAATCGAAGTTGATCCTGAAGGGGTCAAATCTATAACTCAGATTCCATTCCAAGTAAATAGGAAGGTTGTGCAATCTTTCTTGGGAAAGATTAATTTCTTGTGCAAGCTCATATCTAACTATGCTCAAATAGTTAAACCATTATAAGAGATGATAAAGAAAGATGCAATCTATAAATGAGACAAAAAAGACAAATATGTTTTTGCTCATACCAAACAAGTTATCGTTGATGCACTTGTAATGTTTAGTCTTGATTATGACACATATTTCCTGCTTTACACTTTCGCCTCAGATTTGTCTATTGTGTTCGCACTGATGCAACAAGATGTTGAAGGAAATGAACAATCTATTTCTTTCATGAGTGTTGGCTTACAAGGGTCGGAGCTGAATTACCCTAGCATCGATAAATAAGCTTATGATGTATATAAGGTAGTAAAAAATTTTAGGCCCTACCTTCTTAAAGCTCACATAATCATATATGTGCCTCATCCAATTGTTGAAAAACTATTTGTGCAACAAGAGCTAGATGAGATGAGAGAAAATTAGATGACCTCTTTGCAAGAATATGATTTGGAGTTTAAGCCAATTCCTACTATTAAGGGTCATGGCTTCAGTCAATTAGCAACAAAAGCAGGAAATGCTCTGAAGCAAGACCTTCCAGGATGGGAGCAGGAAATAGAGATGTACAATGTTGAACAAGTTCCCCAATTAAGCTTAACAATGCCATGGTACTTAGATATACAAAAACCCTTAGAGCATGGAACCTTGCCTACACATTTATCAAATAAACAAAATACGACAATCCATGTTAAAGCTCTATCTTATCAGCTCGTTCATAATGTGCTTTTTAGAAAGCGCCACAATGGTGTCTTGATAAGATGCCTAGAGCCTCAAGAGATAAAGACAATATTAAGAGATCTGCATGACAGATTGACAGGTGGAAATTATGTAGGTGATACAATTGCACATAAAGTAATTATGGTTGGTTATTATTGGCCCACCTTATTCTAGGATGCTCATGCTTATGCCCGTAAGTGCCCAACTTGTCAAAGATGTGTCGTTTGAGATCATGAATCAACCGCCCCATTACTACTAGTAGTAGTTGAGGAACTGTTCCATTAATGGGGACTAGATGTTATTGGAGAAATCTTTCTTCACTCATCAAAGAAACACAGACACATCTTAACAACGTAAGATTATTTCACTGGGTGGATAGAAGCAGTTCCTTTGAGAGAAGTTAATGACCAGAAAGTCATTCAACTCCTAAAGCAAAACATCATAACCAAGTTTGGTGTTCTGACGTCTCTTTTCTTTGATAATGCATCTTACTTTTCTTCATTGAAACTTTATGAGTTTGCATTAGAAAATGTTATTGTATTAAAGCATGCATTCAACTATTAATTACAGGGAAATGGTTTAGCATAATTAACAAATAAAAATCCCATTCCCATAATAAAAAAAAATGTTTTTCTTTGAGAAAAGAACTGACACAATGCTTTGGTAAATGCATTATCATGGGTTGATCGTGTAACTCCTAATCCTTCCCTCAAAACCTCACCATACTTCTTGGTATACGGTAAAGAATTTATCTTGCCTCCAAACCTATATCTCCTAGTCTTGTAACTCTCCCAAGCGTCCCAAGGCAAAACTTTCCTTCTGGTTCAAAGCAGGATAAATACTTTGCTTAAACTTGAGAAAGAAAGGCTCAAATCTAAAGAAATATTTTTCGTACACCAAAACCGTATTAAGTGTTCATTTGACAAGAAATCTATAGGGACTAATAGTTTTGATGTGGGTTACTTAATGTTGAAGTGGATAAAACCCCCGAAGAGAAAGGAAAACACACGAAGTTCCAATCTCTAAGGATAAGACCCTACACCATCAAATAGAAACTTAGTCATGATACTTTTAAGCTAAAATCCTTATATGGGAGGACTGACCCTCTTCCCGTTAATAGATGAGATTTGTAGGACTATTTCCAGTAGTAGCTCTAAGTTGTGTTTCCTGTACATTTTTCCCTTCTTTTTATTTTTCTTTATCGTTTTTTGTCGATCTTATGTTTGTTTGTTGTTTTGTGTCTTGGACTTTGTACATAAATGAGACCTTTTGTGAAAGAGTGCATGGATCAGAAAGGCTTTGTGGTGGAATAAAGAGGAAATGTGACAACCACAATGCTTGGCTATCTGTTAGTTCTTCTTCTTTATTTTGGGAAGACACCATAATTTGAGCTAAGTCTGGATGGAAAATATGATACCTACAAAATGAAAACCTCGAGGGAACCTATCAATGAAAATATATTTTAGTACACAAATCTGTTAAATTGGTGTTAAATCTACTTGATGTGTTACATGGTTATCCAATCTAGTAGAGAAAGGATAAGGGGAAAATCTAAAGAGAGCAAACTAATATTGAAGGTTATATAAATACTTCTCTGAAGGGGAAACCTCCTCTTCTCTCAATAAGTCAAGATCCCTCTTCTGCCCGTTGAAAATAATAAGTGCCAAAGCACAATCCTGTTAAATAAATAAATAAAGGGTGACAAAAGAGAAAGGCTTATTGTGTAGGGAGGTGAAGGAAGTGACTTCGTCAGGGTACTATTCGGGCTCGCTGGTAGCGAAGCAATTCTTGTGCTCCTGTAGTGACTCCGTCGGGGTACTGTCCAGGCTTGCTAGTAGCGGAGAAACACTAGAGATGAAACCCATGCTATGAATATCTAAAACTCACCACACATATTACCCTTTCCTAGATTGAAACAATTGTGATATGGAATTTCTTTTGTGTGATTGAACTAGGTAAAGGGAAGTAAGGTACTATGTTTACAACTAGGTCAAAAGTGGAAGTCAAGGAAATCCAATTGGTGAATCGATACTTCCTGAAGGGCTAACCCTTTAACTAAAAATTTATTCCTAGGCATAGAAGCTGAAATTCATTTAATGTTTCTTCAAGTGTTGTCACTACTACAACATCTTCCAAAACTTCACTACATTCAAATTTTGGAGCTTACCAAACTGTCGCATCAAGTGTCACTTTGGTCGTTAAGTGTCATTTAAAGTCATTCTACATGTTTAAAGTGTTCTTGATTGTTCCTAAGTGTCGCCACATTGTTTAGAACATATCTAGTGCAATTCATGGTTACAATACCCATGTTTGTTATAAAACGACACTTTTGGTCACAGTCGCACATACTTTGTTCATTGTACTTCGGGAGTGTTTTTTAACTGGAATTTTGATGTGTATTTCTCATTTTCCATGTCTGTATAAGTCTTATTAATGAGTTGGTATGTGTCGCACTTGGTTTCAGGTCTAAATTCATTTTTCTCGTCCCTTGTCTTATCTCCCAAACGTAGACAAATTTTGGTTGCACAAGTTACCCATTAAGGCTAGGAGCGCATGACGCACTCTTAAGCCTTGATCGAGGCTCCTTCACTATTCAAAAGTGTACCTTGCACCCTCCAAGAGAGCATAGCGCACTCCTAAGCATCATTCCCCTTCCTTGTTCTAAATCGTGCCCTTAAGAAAGTCTTCCTCCTTGTAGAGCACATGGTGCACTTGGGAAGGGCGAAGCCTCATCCTTCAACCTTCAACCTTACGCCCTACGCCCTCCTTGGCTCCCTTGAGTGTATGGTACAATTGGGAAGGATGAAGCCTCACCCTTCAGCCTTCAGCCTTGCACCCTGCACTCTCCCGACTTCTATTGAGTGCATGGAACACTTGGGAAGGTCAAAGCTTCATCCCTTTAAACTTCGACAATGTGCCGTGTGCCCTCCTTGTCTCCCTTGAGCACATAACACACTACTGAAGCCTTAATATCCTTCCTTTGTCCTTCGGACCTGCACCCTCCCTTGAGCTTCTCTCTCCATTTGAGTGCATGAGCACACCTCGAAGCCTTGAACCTCCTAGTCTTTCTTCATTGGAAGTGCATACTGTGCCCAGAAGTTCCCCTTGCTCTTCTCGAGTGCATTGTGAAGTCATGAACATAAATTTACATGAAACATGTTAGGTTAGGATATTTTTTAGACTGATGTGTGCTTGCCATGAATGATTTTAGTTGTAGGTAACCTAGAATAACATGACAAAGATGTGTGAAGGGAATTCTACAAAGAGGACAGTCAAAGAATAATTCAAGAATGAAGAACACGTGATGAGACAAGTCAAACAACATTGAAATCCTGATGATCGAAGCGAATCAAAAGATTCCATGTGATCAAAGACCCTTTAGAGGGTGAAGGCATCAACAACATGGAAGTTTCAGGAGAAGATCAAAGATACAAGTGGCAAGCTTGTCACCTATCAAAGAAAGTCCATGTCATCAATCACCGTCCAAGTCATCAATGTTAGTGCCTTGTCATGTCCTCACCACATGATGATGTGGAAATCATGATATGATGATGTAATTATTTCAAAGACAAATAAGTAGAAGTCCAAGAGTCATGTATGGACAAAATATCCATGTGAAGAAGTCCAAAAGACATGTAATCTCAAGAGTCATGTAATTCAAAAAGTCACATGTAATTCTGAAAGTCATTTAGAATTCCAAGGGTTACATAGAAGTCCAAAGTTTATTAGAAGTTGAAAAGTCATATGAAGAACACAAGAGTCATGAGGATATGAAAGGTCATGCCTAAAGTTATAAAATGATTTTCATTACTCAAGCAAATGAATTTTAACCTTGGATTCCCCCACAAGGCATTAGAGAGGTAGAAATAGTACCTTTGGGGAGCAAGTAGTGGCTCCAACGCTCCACTATTGGAGCTAGTTATTTTCATTGTAAACATGTATCTTGGAAATTTTGCTTAATGTTTGAAGAAATTTGGACAACACATTTTCATGCATGAATCGTGGATTTTTTGAGACTATTCTTCAAATGTTTTCGGTTTATGTTGGCTTCCTTATGTGCTAAAGTAATTGAACTATTTCGGTGACTTTGGTGTCAACTTGTTGGAAATGTGTTGTGATTATTTTAATGATTGTTTCATCTATGTGAACTATTTCACTTGATGTCTAACAATTTTGCCTCATTTATGTGCGTGCATCTCCACTAGATTAGTACTATTACTTTTCTTTTAGAGGCTCACTTAATCTTCCTTGCAATGAAAGAACCTTGATACATCTAAAATTGAACAGTTCACAATGCACACTTTCTTGCTCATTCAAAAGAACATGCACGCTACTCTCTCATGCTAATTGCTTGAGCCAATGCAAATCTCTAAGTTAATGGCAGCTGGGCCATATTTCAGGATGGGACTCTTACACCAAACGACGAGGTCTAATTGGGACCTCATATTGGGGAGATCCCCTGTATGTTGGCAAGATCCAACACTGTCAACACATTTCTAGTAAAAATGCCAAGATAATTATCTTGATAATGTTTATAACTAAGTGGTTATAGCTAGGGAAATCCAATTATTCATTTAAAATATTTATCTAATGAAAGATGACAATGTTTGGATTGAGCCCTCTCCTAAAGGGGATCTCATATTTGGAGGCTAATGGCAGTGGAAATTCCAATTTTTCAATCAAGGCTCACTTGGATCCTAGGCAATGGAAAGAACATAAATTCTTGGAAAGACAAAATAATGGTAAACCCTCCTCTGAAGAATATCCCTTCCCTTCTTCCATTAAAATCATGGTTTTCTGAAGCAGGGATCCAATCCTTATTTGACATTTCCATCTCAAATTAGGAGGGTGGTTGGAATCTAAATTTTACCACAATGCATCTTCTTCATATTTATTCCAATTTTTTCTTAGCCCTAGTAGGGTGTGCCCAAATCTCCATGTAAGGTGAAAATTCCATAGGTTGGGGGAATGCTTCACACTCGGTGTAAGCTGAGATATGAATTTGAAATATTCCCTAATGGCCCTCCTTCATCTTATATCTAGTCTAACATCTAAGATCTATATGGTATTCCTAAAATAAATATATTTTATTGGGCACTAGCTCATTAAAAAATTCCGACAACATAAAAATTATTAAAAGGAGGATTCAAGGCCCCTCAAGATGTGCCCTTTGTCATCCAATAGTGAAACAATTATGAACATGTTTATAAAATATCAATAAAACATATAAGTATTGGCACATGTTTGGTAGGTCCTCTCTTACAAAGTAAAATGACTAGAGTCAATCATATTTATATTTGAATCATGACATAACAACTATCTTGTCACATTAGAAATTGGAAATTGCCATTATGAGCAGGATAATTGATAGTTGTTCAAGTTAAAAAGACTCCCTTATGGCCATCCTTACAACTCTAAGGAACCAAATCCACGATCTAAGACTCTAAATAAGAGGATTAAAGAAATAATTGGAGGTGGTATAGGAAACACTACAAAGAAGAGTTAACTTCTATGGTATTAACATCTTCAGCCAACTCATTCCATGTTTCTCCACCTAGACTACCATATTTAAATTGAGTAGACCCTTTGGAAAATATAATAATTTTAGATGATTAGTTGGGCCCTTATTTTCTCAAAATTTTGTAAATGGCAACCAAATGCTATAAGGATTTAGGCATATTCTATAGACCCTATACTTTTTAGTTTTTATGGATCTATGCAATCAATCTCGAGTCCAGGAGGTTAGTAAAATTTACTTATGCTTTATAAAATGTTGATACAATTTGATACTCAAGCAAGAGATGTAATGTTTTGTGCATTGGCACATAATATGCTAATACAAATCCCCCTATCAATGTTAAAAAAAAGTTGTAGTAGTTATAAGTTGCACTAGCACATATTACTTAATCACATGCATCATCAAAGAGATGATAGCCAATAACTAACCCTACGATCAACCTCTCAAGGCAAGGTCAACCTATGATCACCATCTAAAATCCACATGCATGCCTCATTAATCTCATAACCATAATCAAGTGTATACTCAAAGAAACACATAAATTCATAAGCAATTAATCCATCTAAACTTAGCTCCAATTGCCTGATGGAGATATCAAGGGAGATATTTCTAATCTCTACTCCAATTTCCAAGCCAAGTTATTGTCACGATAGGAATATAATGCACCATATTCCTCCCCACCAAATTTTTTCACCTATCAATTCAATACTCCCATGCTAAGAAACCAAACATTGATGCCTTAAAACTCAAAATAATTAACCCATAATCACAAGAAGTAAATGCCCATGTACAACAATAGATCCCCATGTGCGTTTGGGATTAAGGCTGTTGGATCATCTATGAAGCTCCAAGATCTACCTCCCTATATCTCAAGAGGACTACTAAGGCAAAGGTAGAACTAATAAGGAAATCCACTCCAATCATAATTCCCCACCCATCCCTCTCACAAAAGTATTACAATCATAAAATGCACTTATCACTAGGTCAAGCAATAACAAACACTAAATGCCTAAGATATTGACAATGTAACACAAATACCATGTCTCTGCCCCACCTTTCATATATAACCGTACCATTCTCCAGTATAAGAGGAAAATATTTTTAAATATCCTTAATTAAAATTAATTAAAAAAAGAAGACAACATGTGTTGTCACATGCTTTCATGAGAGTAATACATCTTAATATAAAAACGCAATTGATATGCATGGCCACATTACATGCCTTTATATTTTTTCATTTTTTATTCATAATTATTTCACATTATGGTTCATTAAAATTATTCCACCGATAGAGGCTCTAGTCTAGTATGGTAGAAATGTTGTAATGTAATGTTTAACATTTTAACTAAGTCAAATTACATAAAAATAAATAAATAAATAATAAATAAATTAAATAAAAAGATTACTGCAATGTAATGTAAACCTTTTAAATCGGAAAAACAAAATAAAAATAAAAAAAATATAAATATAAAAATAACCTTATAAAACAAAAATAGTAATAAAGTAAATAAATAAAAATTAAATAAAATAAAAAGATTAATGCAATGTAATATAAATATTTTAAATTTGGGAAAAATAAAAAAAAATATAAATAAAAATAAAAACGACTCATTGGTATTGACCCATGGTATGCATGTGGAATATAACCTATTTAAAAGGTAAATTAAACCAACCTAGATCCATCTTAATTTCGAATCATGGTATTGACCCATGGTATGCATGTGGAATATAACCTATTTAAAAGGTAAATTAAACCAACCTAGATCCATCTTAATTTCGAATCTACGGAGTGTCGAGAGGGTTCAAATCTCTTGAGATGCAAACCTTTTTTAGAGTAAAAGGAAATATGATCTCTCAGTGCTTAGTAAATTCAGAATTAAGAGTATTGACCCATGGTATTCATGTGGAATATAACCTATTTAAAAGGCAAATTAAACCAACTTAGATCCATCTTAATTTTGGATCTACCAAGTGGAGAGGGATCGAATCTCTTGAGATGAAAATCTCTTTTAGAGTAAAAAGAAATTTGATCTCTCTAGTGCTTAGTAAATTCAGAATTAAGATAAATCTAAACTCTTATCTTAATTTCTTTTATATATTATTTCGTAAATATCATTAAATACAAAATACACATATTTACAACTGTAAATTTAATTACATAGTCCATTTTGAGTAAGTTACTAAACAAATTAATTAAATAAATAGGGACTACATCTTCGGATCTTATCATCCATTTTGATAACACCCTTAGTACTTTACATCAACCATAATAAATAAGTTAATTAAAAAATATTAACAAAATAAAACTAAATGGAAATATAGAAATATACAAACCAAAAAGTTTATATCTCTATCATTGACTCATTTTATAACCAAGCTCTAGTTTTCTATCATTTTGTTTTCTCTATAGTCAATATTTTCCAAATCCAACTTGATGTAGTTGTTGTGTGGATAGGCCCTCTCTAGTCCAATATGGAAGAAATGTTGTAATGTCTTACCATATAAACATTTTGACTTGGTCAAATTACATAAAAATAAAATAAAATAAAAAATAAATTAATAAGATGTTCTCATGTCATGTAAATATTAGCCATTTTCGGAGTGAGGGTTTTGGTAACCCATGGTATTCTTCTCTAATGTAGCTTATTTAAAGACATAAAATTCCAATTAATTTTATTTTTTTCCACATGCCAAGTATCAATTGATATCTTGAGACTTTGTCTTCTATTAAATAGGTAAATTAAAGTGATTTGAAATTATATTAGTAAATTTACTTATGCAAAGTTTAGGCCTCCTCCTCGCAAGTAGCAGGAGTTCTTGAGTAAATTCTTGGAATTTAATTTCATTTGAGTATTTTTTAGCCGAGAGGCTCATTCTACAACCCAATATGAGGGGATGTGTAAGTCCATCCATTGGTCCATTCGTCGAGTTGACATTTGCCCCTTTAAAAATAAAAATAAAAAATTATGCTCTAAATAGAAAAATAATGTCGGCTATAATAAAAGAAATGAATATTTTGTAAGGTAATTAGAAATAAATAAATAAATACGTGTGAGTTTTTATGGTTAAAACGTTTATGTGGTCTTATATATACTCTATATAACATTTAAAAATACAGTTTAAACAATGAAAAATAACACATTGTATTTTGCACTATAAAAAAGTTTGCATGTGAAGAAATTTGATCCCACTCCACTCATGTTAGATCCGTAATTAAGATGGACCTATGCTGCATGGTAGAAATTTGTTTTCGTAAAAGGTTACTGTTTAAAGCGGGATGTTCCATTTATTTTGACTATCTCATCAATAAATTGAGCTTAGTTTGAATGAAATATGTATAAGATTTCTTCAATTGAGTGCATCGAGAGGTTTGGATCGCTTAATAATAACCTCCCCACCTAGGTTCAAGTCTCATTGACATGATTATGTATGGTTATCCTAAAATATGTCAATTTTTTAAAGCGGAATGTTCCATTTATTTTGACTATCTCATCAATAAATTGAGCTTAGTTTGAGTGAAATAAGCATTATATTTCTTCAATTGAGTGTATCCAAGAGGTTGGGTATCCAGATTTAAATAGGAACGCAACAAATTACAGATATAACCGTAAATACAAAGATGTAGTAGAAATAACAATTCATTTCATAAATATCAAACACTGAATATGCTTGCAAACATAATGGAAATAAGACTAGCTTAGATGATGGTAGCTTATCTTTGAGAAGAGATGTGGCGGATACATGCCTCCAAACTGTGTTACAATGAGGCTCCAAGGCCTATTTATTATTAAGAAACAATGGAAAACCCTAAACATCCAAAAACCTAACCCTAGGAGATGAAGCGCCAAAACTGTGGGCCTTGTTTGGGTAAATTGGTACATCAACTTCTCGGGGTTGTAACTTTGGGATACGATCTCCGTTTGGCTATCATAATACCTCGTTTCGAAGATCTAGAAGAGAAGGTTGAAAAGAAATTGGCAAGACAATTTGGGACATTTCAGATCTTTCCATTTTCCCTAAAAACGTTGTTTACAGCCTCAAAACGGCTCTGGAAGTTCAGAACCCGAAAAACTGCCATAACTAGTAAACTATGCTACAATTAAGGAAACCAAAAAACTCAAAGACACAGTGTTGGGGGTCCAAGTGGAATAGGCAGGTGAACACCAATATCCACCTGGATCATTCCTCCCCCCCCTTAGGAAGCAATGGTCCCCATTGCATTGAGTTCCTCCACGAGATGAGGAAACTTCTACTGAACTTAGTCCCTTCTGAGCCACTTTCCCTAGTGAAGGAGTTGGCCTGCTTTGACAACTCGATATATTTGGATCCTTTGATGTCGAGTGTCCTTGATTTGCGTGTCCATGATCCGATCAATTGTGGCTTGTTCCATGCAATCTGGATTTAAGTTTTTAGGTTTGAGTTGTTCTGCAATGTCTGATGTGTTTAGTAATTGTGGGAAGTATGGTCGAAGGTGGTCCACATTGAACACTGGGTGCAGGCCAAGGAATGGGGGAATGCTGAGCTCAAACGAATTGTCTCCCATCGCCTTGGTAATGGTGTAAGGACCATATCAAAGTGGTTTGAGTTTCTGATAGGCTCTGGTAAGGTGTTCCTTTTGCAAATGCAACCAGACTTTGTCACCCACCTGAAACTTGTGTGGCACCCGATGTTGATCATGTCGCTGCTTGTACTTGGAATTTGATTTCTCCAGAATTTCATGGACCTACTAGTGAATATGTTGGATGTGCTCAATGAATTTTTTTGCCTTATCAGTTTCAGACTGGACATGAGCCAAATTTGCATGAGTAGCTGCAAATGGCGTGGCCACATTAATGGGACATAGTGGCTGGAATCCCAAGCCCACCTGAAAAGGGTTGTGGCCAGTCGAGCTATGGAGAGCCCGGTTATAGTTGTGCTGGATATAGGGGAGGCTCTCATCCCATGTGTGTGGATGCTTTGAATTGTACATGCGCAGAATGTGTATGATCATCCTATTGACGACCTTTGTCTGGCCATCAGTTTGGGGATGGAAAGCTGTAGACTTAGTGAGCTTGGTGTCCAACATCGACTAGAGACTGGGCCAAAATGTACTGAGGAACCTGCTGTCCCAATATGAGATGATAGATTGTGGGATCCCAAAGTGTACCCACATTTGTTCAAAGAAGATTTTAGCAATGGCTTCCACTGTGATATTCTTCTTGCAGGCCGCTATAATGGCCATCTTCGAGAATCTGTTGATGACTACAAAAACACAATCGTTGCCACGCTTAGTAGAAGAAAGGACCGACATGTAATCCATGGAGATGGATTCCCAAGGTCGACTAGGGGTAGGCAGCGGAGTATAGAGGCCTTGCTTCTTGATGGTCAGTTTGGCAATTGTGCAGGCAGTGCAGGATCTGATGTACTTCCCGACATCCTGTCGAAGATTCGACCAATAGAAATAATTATGCAGTATGACCACCATTTTCTCGACCCCGAAATGCCCAACAGCCCGACTATAGTATGCTTCCCAAATCATCTCGACACGCTCCCTTGAAGGAACACAAAGGTGCCCCAGGTGGCATAATAGGGCATCCTAGAGGTGAAAATCTAGAACCTGCTGACCCTCCAAGAGCGTTTGGTATGTGTGGTCGAATTTTGGGTCACTTTTGTAGAGAAGTGGCCAATTAGAAGTCTCGTGTCTACAAGAGTTGAACACGGTGGTTAACACCATGATCGGTGGTCGGCTGAGGCAATCTGCAACATTATTGGTGCTGCCCTTCTTATACTTGATATTCAAATGGAACTGTTGCAGGTATGTAGACCAATTTTGATGGCGATCTTTTTGCAACTTCCCTTACATCTGTATGAACTACAGGGGTCGGTGGTCTGTGTCGATGACCATTTCCTTTCCCAAAATGAAATGCTTCCATTTTCGGCAGGCCTACACAATGGAATACATCTCTTTGTCATAAGTGGGATACTTCTAGATTGTTTCTGAAAGCATCTCACTGTGATATGCCACTGGATGCTCCTGTTGAGTAAGGACTGCCCCAATATCATAGTCAGAGCCATCTGTCTCGATCTCAAATGGCTGTTGCAAGTATGGTAATGTGAGCACTGGCGCAGAGCAGAGGCAATGTTTCAACTCTCTGAATGCCTTTTGTTGAGATTCAGGCCAAAAGTATTTTTCTTTCGCTCCTCCCTTGGTGACTTGACTCAAGGGCCAAGTGATATGAGAGAATCCCAACAAGAACCTGCGGTAGAAATTGGCAAGACCCAAAAAGCTGTGGAGCTCTGTCAGAGTGGTTGGAGCTGGCCAATCCCAGATGACTTGGATCTTGGCTCGATCCACATGCACCCCCCATTCATCAATAATGTATCCTAGATACTGAACCTGGGTCATGCCAAAAGTGCATTTCTCCAAATTGGCACATAGCTTATGTTGCCACAGTGTTTGGAGAACCTATCAGATGTGGTGGAGGTGCTCTTCCCAACTCTGGCTGAAGATTAGGATGTCATCCATGTATACCACTACAAATGAGTTGGTGAATGGCCGCAAGATGTCATCCATCAGCCTCATGAAGGTTGCAAGAGCATTCGTCAATCCAAAAGGCATAACCAACCATTCGAAAAGTCCCTCCTTGGCTTTGAAGACAGTCTTCCACACATTAGAGTGTTCGATTGGTACTTGGTGATACCTAACTTCAAGTCGGTATTGATGAAATATTTTCCCACCTTTAGTTGGTCTAGAAGGTCATCAATCCATGGGATCGGGTACCGATTCCAGACAATGATCTTGTTCAATGCTTGATAGTCAATATAGAGTCTCCAAGTCCCATCCTTCTTCTGTACCAACACGATCGGGCTCCCACAAGGTGATGAACGCAGCCGGATGTGGCCTTTCTACGACAACTCTTGAATCTGCCTCTTGATTTCGTCGTTCTCCATAATGGAGCGCCGATAGATTGGTCAATTGGGTAGCAGCGCACCTGGGGTTAGGTCGATGGAGTACTTGACCTGACAGTGCAGAGGCACCCCTGCAGGGGAGGTGAAGATGTCCTCGTACTATTCCACGACCTTGTCCATCTGTTGTTGTCATGCGGAGGGACCCTGTCTGGAGGTCGTGGTCACCGTCTTCTTCTTTACCTGAGGGTGTATCATCAGGAAAACAAATTTCCTGGTTTTGGAAATGAGCTTACTGCATTGTTTTGCAGTAACCAAAGATATGGCGGTAGGCGGTGCTACCTCTAGTATCCTGTACAACTTATTTCCCAAAGTAAAAATAACAACACGAGGCCTTGACTCATACACAAAATGTCGCTTCCATAAGTATGGTTGGCCTAATAATACATCACAAACATCAAGGGGAGCAACGTCACATAATACCTCATCTGTGAAGGGCTTGATTTTGTATGGAATGCAACACTGCTAGCTCACGTGAAGATCCCGTCCTTGGTGAAGCCACCCGATGGTGTACGGTTGTGGATGTTCTGTGGTCGGTAAGCTTAGCCACTTCACGACCTCTGCCGAAATGAGGTTCTTTTGGCTCATGCTGTCGAAAATGAACTGTAGCGGGGAACCATTTACCCACATTTGGGAGTGGAAGAGGCACTCCTCCTCCTCTGGATCTTCGGGTTCCTCCTTTTGGATCTTCATGGTGGAAACAGTGGCATTGGGCTCCGCATTGATAATATGCTTCCCTTTCTCATTCCCCTTGTTGGGTTTTGACTCAGAGTCGAAACATGCATCTGATTCCGAAGCCTTTAGCTCAGCCACCAATGACTGCTTGGCCCGACACTCACTTGTGTTGTGAATGGAGCTCTTATGGAACTCACAACACTATCACGTGTCCTTCTTCGGCTTCGCGGTGTTGTTTTTTGCTTGCACCTTTGGTGGGTTGTCTTGGGCCGCCCCACCTTGGCTTTGTCCTTTGTTCTCTAGTTTGGGGGTACCTTTCCCTTGCTTCGGATTAGTAGATCCAAAGTCTTGCTTCTTCTGTTTAAACTTTTTCTCAATCTTGATGGCATATCGGTATGCCGTGCCAAGCGAGGAGATGTTAAGGAACTCCATCTCGTCCTAGATCTATCTGTGTAGGCAACCGCGGTACTTGAGAACCAAATGGTTCTTAGAATCCTTGATACCCAATTTCGTTCGAAGGGTATGAAAAACATTGGTAAACTCCAGTACATATTGGCCTCTTCCCTCTCGCAGCGTTGTCTACTTTATGTATTTATCCTCATAGCTCTTGACAGGGTAGTACTGCTCCTTGATGGCATCCCGAAATGAGTTCCAAGTGGGTGCAACTGAAAGTTGTGTGCTCATACTTTCATCCTTCTGCTCACAGTAGGTTTCCCACCAGTCTTTGATGTGGGGGGCTTCTTTGAGAAGTGCAAAAGTGATCTTTTCACGGCTGGAAAAATCATGAAAGAAAAAATATCCTTTTAGCAGATTTAACCATTTATCTACAACATCTGCATTTATCTAACTTTCAAATATGGGAATGTCAAAGTTAACTTGTTCCTTAAAGGGTGTGGCGCTTCCAGAGTTGTTGCCGAAAGTAGATGCGTCACCCTCGAGTAACCGCTGAAGGATCTAGACAAAATTGTCTATCATCGCGTTCCTTTGTCGCTGGAGGGCTTCTTCGAGCAAGATTTTGATAGGATCTCCTGCACCCTTGTCTTTCTTTTCATCCACCATGGGAGGCCGTCGGGATTTGCGAGGATGGTCTTGCAAAGGTACGACCAGTTCAAGCCCTAACTCCTTATATCTCGACCTCGTTGGGGACATGCAATGAAAAACAGAGAAAGAGAAGACCCCTCTGATACCACTGATCCATATTTAAAAAGGCACGCAACAAATTACATATATAACCATAAATAAAAAGATGCAGTAGAAATAACACTTCATTCATTAATATCAAATACTAAAATATGTTTGCAAACAAAATGGAAATAAGACTAGCTCGGGCGATGGTAGCTTCTCTCTAAGAAGAGATGTGGTGGCTACATGCCTCTTAACTGTGTTACAATGAGACTCAAAGGCCTATTTATTATTGAGAAACAATGGAAAACCCTAAACATCCAAAACCTAACTCGAGGAGATGAAGCGCCAAAACTGTGGGCCCCATTTGGGTAAATTGTTACATCAACTTCCCGGGGTTGTATCTTTGGCATATGATCTCTGTTTGGCTATCATAATACCTCGTTTCGAAGATCTCAAAAAGAAGGTTGAAAACAAATTAGCAAGACAACTTGGGAAGTTTTTAGTCTCCTTGTTTTCCCTAAAAATGCCGTTTAGGGCCTCAAAACGACTCTGGAAGTTCATGACCTGAAAAAACTGCCAAAAATAGTAAATTGTGCTACAATTAAGGAAACCAAAAAACTGAAAGAGACAGTGTTGGGAGTCCAAGTGCAATAGGTAGGTGGCCACCAATATCCACCTGGATCATTCCTCCCCCCTTTTGAACCAATGGTCCCCATTACATTGAGTTCCTCCATGAGATGAAGAAACTTCTACTGAACTTGGTCCCTGGTGAGCCACTTGCCCTGGTGAAGGAGTTGGCCTGCTTTGACAACTCGATATAGTTAGATCCTTTGCTTTCAGGTGTTCTTGATCTGCATGTCCATGATTCGATCAGTTGTGGTTTGTTCCATGCAATCTAGATTTAACTCTGTAGGTGTGGGTTGTTCTGCAATGTCTGATGTGTCTAGCAATGGTGGGAAGTATGGTCGAAGGTGGTCCACATTGAACACTGGGTGCAGGCCAAGGAATGGGGGAATGCTAATCTCAAATGCATTGTCTCCCACCACCTTGGTAATGGTATAAGGACCATATCAGAGTGGTCTGAGTTTCCGATAGGCTCCAGTAAGCCATTCCTTTTGCAAATGCAACCAGACCTTGTCGCCCACCTAAAACTTGTGAGGCACCCGATGTTGATCATGTCGCTGCTTGTACTTGGCATTTGATTTCTCCAAAATGTCGTGGACCTACTGGCGGATATGTTGGATTTGCTCAATGAAGTTGTTTGCCTTATCCGTTTCGGACTGGACATGAGCTGAATCTGCATGAGTAGCTGCAAATGGCATGGCCACATCAATGGGACATAGTGGCTAGAATCCCAAGCCCACCTGAAAGGGTTGTGGCTAGTCGAGCTGTGGAGAGCTCGTTTATATTTGTGTTGGACATAGGGGAGGCTCTCATCACATGTGCGTGGATGCTTTGAGTTGTACACGCGCATAATGTGTACGATCATCTTGTTGACGACCTCTGTCTGGCCATCAGTTTGGGGATGGAAAGTTGTGGACATAGTGAGCTTGGTGTCTAGCATCGACCAAAGATTGGACCAAAATGTACTGAGGAACCTGCTGTCCCGATTTGAGATGATAGATTGTGGGATCTCAAAGTGTACCCACACTCGTTCAAAGAAGAGTTTACCAATGGCTTTTGTTGTGATATTTTTCTTGCAGGCTTCCATAATGGCCATCTTCGAGAATCTGTCGATGAGTATAAAAACGCAGTCGTTGCCATGCTTAGTAGAAGGAAGGCCCGACATGTAATCAATGGAGATGGATTCCCAAGGTTGGCTAGGGGTAAGCAACGAAGTATAGAGGCCTTGATTCTTGATGGTCGGTTTGGCAATGGTGTAGGCAGTGCAAGATCTGATGTACTTCCCGACATCCTGCCAAAGATTCGCCCAATAGAAATACTTGTGCAGTACGACGACCGTTTTCTCGACACTGAAATTCCCAGCGGCCCGACTGTAGTGTGCTTCCCAAATCATCTTGGCATGCTCTCTTAAAGGAACACAAATGTGTCCCAGGTGGCATAATAGGGCATCTAGGAGGTGAAAATATGGAACTTGCTAACCCTCCAAGGGTGTCTAGTATGTGTGGCCGAATTTTGGGTCTCTTTTGTAGAGAAGTGGCCAATCAGAAGTCTCGTGCCCATAAGAGTTGAGCACGGTGGTTAGCGCCATGATCGGTGGTCGGATGAGGCAATATGCAACATTATTGGTGATGCCCTTCTTATACTTGATATTCAAAAGGAACTGTTGCAGGTATGTGGACCACTTCTGATGGCGATCATTCTGCAACTTCCCTTGCGTCTGTATGAACTGCAGGGGCCGGTGGTCTGTGTGGATGACCGTTTCCTTCCCCAAAATGTAATGCTTTCATTGTCAGCAGGCCTGCACAATGGAATACATCTCTTTTTCATAAGTGGGATATTTCTAGACTGTGTCTAAAAGTGTCTCACTATGATATGCCACTGGATGCCCCTGTTGAGTAAGGACTGCCCCAATAGCATAGTCATAGGCATCTGTCTCGGTCTCAAATGATTGTTGCAAGTCTAGTAATGTGAGCACTGGTGTAGAGCAGAGGTGATGTTTCAACTCTGTGAATGCCTTCTGTTGAGATTCAGACCAAAAGGATTTTTCTTTCGCTCCTCCCTTGGTGACTTGACTGAAGGGCCAAGTGATATGAGAGAATCCCAACACGAACCTGCGGTAGAAATTGGCAAGACCCAGAAAGCTGCGACGCTCTGTCAGAGTGGTTGGAGCTGGCTAATCCCAGATGACTTGGATCTTGGCTAGATCCACATGTATCCCTGTTCATCAATAATATATCCTAGGTACTGAACCTGGGTCATGCCAAAAGTGCATTTCTCCAAATTGGCACATATCTTGTGTTGTTGTAGTGTTTGGAGAACTTGTTAGATGTGATGGAGGTGATCTTCCCAACTCTCGCTGAAGATCAAGATGTCATCCAAGAATACCACTACAAATGAGTTGGTGAATGGCTGTAAGATGTCATCCATCAGCCTCATGAAGGTTGCGGGAGCATTCGTCAACCCGAAAGGCATAACCAACCATTCGAAAAGGCCCTCCTTGGCTTTGAAGGAAGCCTTCCACCCATCGGAGGGTTTGATTGGTACCTGGTGATATCCTGACTTCAAGTTGATATTGCTGAAATATATTTCCTCCTTCAGTTGGTCCAGAAGGTCATCAATCCGTGGGATTGGTACCTATTCCGGACAGTGATCTTGTTCAACACCCGATAGTCAATACAGAGTCTCCAAGTCCCATCCTTCTTCTGTACCAACACGATTAGGCTCCCACAAGGTGATGAACTCAGCTAGATGTGGGCTTTCTATGGCAGCTCCTGAATCTGCCTCTTGATTTCATCATTCTCCAGAATGGAGCACCGATAGATTGGTCCACTGAGCAATGAAGCACTTGGGGTCAAATGATGGAGTGCTTGACCTGATAGTGAAGAGGCACCCCTGCGGGGGAGGTGAAGATTTCCTCGTACTCCTCCACAACCTTGTCCATTTTTTGTTTTCATGTGGAGGGGCCCTGTCTGGAGGTCGTGGCCATCATCTTCTTTTTTCCCCGAGGGCATATCATTAGGAAAAAAAAATTCTCAGTTTTGGAAATGAGCTTACTGCATTGTTTTGCATTAACCAAAGAGATGGTGGTAGGCGGTGCTACCTCCGGTATCCTGTACAACTTATTTCCCAAAGTAAAAATAACAACACGAGGCCTTGACTCATACACAGAATGTCGCTTCCATAAGTATGGTTGGCCTAATAATACATCATAAACATCAAGGGGAGCAAAGTCACATAATACCTCAACCGTGAAGGGCTTGATGTTGTATGGAAGGCGACACTGTTGGCTCATGCGAAGGTACCGTCCTTGGTGAAGCCACCCGATGGTGTACGGTTGTGGATGTGTTGTTGTCAGTAAGCCCAGCCGCTTCACGACCTCTGAAGAAATGAGGTTCTTTTGGATCCCACTGTCAACAATGAACTGTAGTGGGGAACCCTTTACCCACATCTGGGAGTGGAAGAGGTGCTCCTCCTCCTTTGGATCTTTGGGTTCCTCCTTCTGGATCTTTGTGGTGGCAACTGTGGCATTGGGCTCCACATCGATAATCTTCTTCCCTTTTTCATCCCCTTGTCGAGTTCTGACTTAGAGTCGGAACATGCATCTGATTCCGAAGCCTTTAGCTCGGCCACTAGTAACTGCTTGGCCTGACACTCACTTGTGTTGTGAGTGGAGCTCTTATGGAACTCACACCACTTTCCCATCTCCTTCTTCGGTTTCGCAGTGTTGTTCTTTGCTTGCGGCTTTGGTGGGTTGTCCTGGGCGGCCCTGCCTTGGCTTTGTCCTTTGTTCTGTGGTTTGGGGGTACCTTTCCCTTGCTTCAGATTCATAGATCCAAAGTCTTGCTTCTTCTGTTTAAACTTTTGCTCAATCTTAACGGCATATCGGTATGCTGTGTTGAGGGAGGAGATGTTCAGGGAATCCATCTCGTTCTGGATGTACCTGTGTAGGCAACCGCGGTACTTGAGAACCAAATGGTTCTCAGAATCCTTGATACCTGATTTCGTGCGAAGGGTATGAAAAATATTGGTAAACTCCGGTACATCTTGGTCCCTTCCTTGTCGCAACGTTGTCAACTTTATGTATCTATCCTCATAGCTCTCGACAGGGTAGTACTGCTCCTTGATGGCATCCCAGAACGAGTTCCAAGTGGGTGCGGCTGAAAACAGTGAGTTCTTACCTTCATCCTTCTACTCACAGTAGGTTTCCCACCAGTCCATGACGTGGGGGGGTTCTTTGAGAAGTGAAAAAGTGATCTTTTCTCGGCTAGAAAAATCATGAACGGAAAAATATCCTTCTAGCATATTTAACCATTTATCTACAGCATTTGCATCTATCTGACTCTCAAATATGGGAATGTCAAAGTTAACTTGTAGCTTAAAGGGTGTGGTGCTTCTAGAGTAGTTGCCAGAAGTAGATGTGTCGCCCTTGGGTAGCCGCTGAAGGATTTGGACAAAATTGTCCATCATTGCGTTCCTTTGTCCCTCGAGGGCTTCTTCGAGCAATATTTTGATAGGATCTCCTGTCCCCTCATCTTTTTTTTCATCCACCATGGGAGGCCATCGGTGTTTGCGTGATTGGTCTTGCAAAGGTTCGACCAGTTCAAGCTCTAACTCCTTATATCCCAACCTCGTTGGGGACATGCAAAGAAAAACAGAGAAAGAGCAGACCCCTCTGATACCACTAATCCGGATTTAAACAAGAATGCAACAAATTATAGATATAACCATAAATACAGAGATGCAGTAGAAATAACACTTCATTTCATTAATATCAAATACTGAAATATGCTTGCAAACAGAATGGAAATAATACTAGCTCAGGCGATGGTAGCTTGTCTCTAAGAAGAGATGTCGCGGCTACATGCCTCTGAAATGTGTTACAATGAGGCTCAAATGCCTATTTATTATTGAGAAACAATGGAAAACCCTAAACATCCAAAAACCTAACCCTAGGAGATGAAGCGCCAAAACTGTGGGCCCCGTTTGGGTAAATTGGTACATCAACTTCATGGGTTCGTAACTTTGGCATACGATCTTCGTTTGGCTATCATAATACCTCCTTTCGAAGATCTCGAAGAGAAGCCCGAAATCAAATCGAAAAGTTATTTGGGACATCTCAAGTCTCTCTGTTTTCCCTAAAAATGTCGTTTAAGGCCTCAAAATGGCTCCGGAAGTTCAGGGCTCGTAAAACTGCCAAAAATAGTAAACTGTGCTACAATTAAGGAAACCGAAAAACTGAAAGAGACAGCGTTGGAGGTCCAAGTGGAATAAGCAGGTGGCCACCAATATCCACCTGGATCATTGGGAGCGCTTAATGATAACCTCCTCACCTAGGTTCAAGTCTCATTGACATGATTATGTATGGTTATCTTGAAATATGTGAGAACCTCTTCCATGAATTAAGACTTTTAGATGGAAAAACCTTTGACACGAGTCAATAAGATTCAACTTCAACAATATATCAGCAACATTTCCACAACAAATAAGTTTAAAAATAAATAAATAAAAAATAAAGGAAATTAAAGTGAAGTGAGTGATTGGCTTTTCCGTGTTAAGATCGCCTTAAGATGGAAAAGCCCTCGTCACAAGAACAACAACGAGACTCGATTAAGTCCTCTGCTTTAGGAAAGTGTTGGAAAATGTAATTCCTACTTGTCTCAGTTGTGATTCTTTCTATCTAGAGGAGTCTATTCCTATTTTTTTTCCTAGATTTATGTGTGGTTGAGATATTCTCTCAACCAACAGACTGTGTGTCCAAGATAGTTTCCCTTTCTTGAGACAACACTTCATATATTTATTTGTAACATTATTTGATTAATGTGAAGATATATTTCCTTAGGAAATTTAACATGGTATCAAGCCCCTGAGGGCCTAGCCCCTCCCGGGCTTGGCCCGTCCTGGGCTGAGGAAAATAAAAGAGTGTATTTGTATTGTTTTAATTTTTGAGTTTGTCCATCTCGATCGATGGATCTTGCAGCGCGGTGAAATTCTGTAATTCTGTATCGGAAAACCACTGTTATAAGAGGAGAGAATGTTGATGTCGCTGTGTGGGAAAAACACACTGTTTCAATTAGATTGTTTATTTTTGGGGTTTTGTTTCGTGGGTTCAGCTATTTGGTGCAGGGGATGAATTCTTCTAAGGTGAATGGCCACGTGAGGTTGGCGGGGACAAGGGCCCTGGACTTTGCGTAGACCAATTTTAACAATGACATGGAGAGGGATTACATCAGGAGCGTGGTTTGCGACTCGACTGCTTATTCCGATGTGAGGATTTGGCAGGCTACGTTCGAGTGCTTGGTGTGGATATGTCGTTCGGTCCTCTGTTGGATCAGTATGGTGAAACCCATGTGGCTCTTCCTAGAGGTTGTAATATTTGAGCTAGATCCACATTTGAAAGGGGTACATGCAGCACTCGTTTTTGAGATGTGTGGCGATTTATGTAGACTAACAGTCGTGTCCAAAGACTTCAGATCTGCGACCAATCATGACTCTGTCTGGCACAAATTCTTGCCTTAGGGCCAAATCCTTTGTAGGGAGTTACGCCTTTCCCGAAGCTACAATTGATTGTCTGCAATTGGATTCTCGATGTCTCCATTATCATTTGTTGGTTGACCTCATATAAAAAGATAGATTTGCAGTCTTGGACGGACGGACACTAGGGAAGCGTGGTGCGGTGAGCGTGGACTAGGTGACTCGCCTTTAAACAATCCAGTGGTATTACTCGGGGTCAATGTTAATGAAGAGAGAGTAGCATATTGGCTTCAGACACTTCACGGGATTGTTGTGGATGTTGCCAAAATAGTTAGACATCTTGAATTCTATGGAGATGCAAAAAAAACATGGCTCGAATGTCAGATATCCTTGCTGTATATACCTAGGTGGATCTTACATCTGGTTATTGCCAAGGTATGAGTTATTTTTTATCTCCATTCATTGTTCTTTTTGAGGATGATGCTGATGCATTCTGGTGCTTTGAGAGTCTTCTCCGAAGAATGCGACCAAATTTCCAAATGGAAGGTCTTGTTGGTGTGATGAAATAATTAGAAGCCATGGGAAGAATATTGTAGCTGATTGACATCCAATTATTCAAGCACTTGGCTCAGATTAGCGCGAGGAGTCTTCTCTTTGCATTTCGGATGTTTCTTATCATCTTTCGCTGAGAGTTATCATTCGATGATGCACTTTGTATGTGGGAGATGATGTGGGCTACTGATTTCGTCGATTGTGAAGGAAATACATTTCCGAGGCATGCGGAAAAGGATTTGGGGGAGATTTTATGTCGAGATTAGGGAGATCTAGATAGTGTCTTGCTCATGTAACCAGAGGTTTACCACCCTCTTCTTTCTCTTCAGGTCAACTTGATAGAATTGGAGTTTAGGAAGGTAAATGCATTGAGCCTGATCAACTCAATGTAAAAGTGCAATTTGTTAGAATGGCAGACTTAAAAAAAAACTCCAATGAGAAACTGTTAAATTGGCAACTAGGGCCAAACTCCATGTGGGTCGGCTTATTTATGGCAGCTGATATTTTTATTGGATCCCTCTCGTCGAGAGGTGTAGGATTGATCCAAAGATCATCCGATTTCCGATAGTATTTATGGAGATATGAATTTATTTTGTTTAGGTAATTATTATCAAGCCGACCAGCACTTATGTAGGCTCTAGAAGCCCAACCGACGTGTCTATTCATCATCCTCGTTTTGGTATAAATAGATGAGGATTTGTTATCATTTTGCATGGGTATTCTTGATGTGATATCCTCTCCACGTCTTGGGTTTTGAGAAGGAGAGTCACAAAAGGAATACGCTGCCCTAGTTTGATGATGCCCTAATCTGCTAACCTAAGCCGCAGTCACAGGTGGAAGATGAGCAGCAGATGATGCCCTTATCTACGCTAGTCATGGAAACATACATACGCTATTCATAAAGACTGATATGCACAGGCAATGGAAACATATATACGCTGGGCATAAATAATGGAAGGAATGCAGTCAACGTCTTCACGCTGGGCATAGAAATGATGGTCACAGAAAGAATATATGTTGGGCATAAATACGCTGTCATGGAAGCATTAGCATATACGCAACATTGAACACTATGCATAGCAATGAAGAATATAAAGCCACGCAGAAATATGTTGGGCATAAATAATAAAGGAACGCAGTCAACGTCTTCACGCTGTGCATATAAATGTTGGTCACAGAAAGAATATATGTTGGGCATAAATACGCTGTCATGGAAGCATTAGCATATAGGCAGCATTGAACACTATGCATAGCAATGAAGAATATAAAGCCACGCAGAAATATGCTGGGCATAAATAATAAAGGAACGCAGTCAACGTCTTCAGCAATGAAGGATATATGTATATACGTTGTCATGACTATATCTAACGCAGTCTATGCGTAGTCCAATTGCAGTCACGTAAATGCCCTATACGCTGTGAAGGAGGGAGACCTTGCACAGTTAATAAAGGAAGGCATCTACGCAGTGTATACGCTGTCATGGAGACAATATACGCACCGTTACAGAAACCCTACACGTTGTTCAATGCTGGTTATACACGTTGTTCATGTTATATATATACACGCTGTTCATATATACATACACTGTTCATGTTATATATATTTACACGTTGTCCAATGCTAGTTATATACGATGTTCATAGATACTCATACGCAGTGATAACTGTAGTCAAGATATGGAGCTGTTGTAAATTCCTGTAGCCGCAGTCATGTATTGAACCAAGCCGCAGATCATATATGAAGCTCCGCATACCTGTGTATGATAATTCAGTAATTCTACATGATATGATAAACCCTAGGCATACTTGTAGCAGTCTTGATGTATGATCACAACTGCTTAGTTTCAGTTGGATGAAGAAGATCTCGGCATATAGATCTCGATAACATACAGTTGTGACGTGAAGTATTAAATATGCTCTCACAATGTCAAGGATCATAAGAAATGATGATTACAGTCTCAACATAATGAGCATGATAAGAATGTTCAGTCTTAGATCATGATGGGCATGGGTAGTAAAATGATGATAAGAGCAGATGAATCATAGGGCAGCATGATCTCAATAAAGGTGCAACAATGGTGCAACTGTGATGAATGATGCAACGGGCAACATCATGATAATTGAGATCATGATCATGGGCAGCATGATGCAGATCATGGACAACATGATGTATGGACAGTGTGATGTATGAGATCATGAGCAGCATGATGGTGCTATATGGTAAGGTGCAGCAAATGGACGAGATGTAGCACAATGATAGGTGAAGGAGTCACCTTGAGAATCAGTTGAAGCAGAATGTCTTCAACTGATCTCATCATTATACGAAATGATCTATGCTAGATCTAGATAAGTCAAAGTGTTGACTTCTGTTGTAGATGTACTCTCTCTCTCTTTCTCTACTGAACTTTGAATATAAATGAAGATTTGATCAAAGGGTTTCCCCACACATTGTGGGGTTTGTCCCTGGCTCGCGCCATATCTTGTGTCCTCTTGCATTGGCTTGTCTTCTGCAATTTATATTTATGTTCTATCTGTAGTTATTCTTAATGCTGATGTGATTGCTAACTGTGAAAATTAAATAGATTGCTCTAGCATAGAACATACCTAAACTTAAAATGGTGTCAGAGCTGAGGTGAAGACAATGCCCAAGCAAGAGTGAAAGAGCAATCACCAAAGGCAGTTGGGACAAGACAGAAGGATCAATGGGTTCCCCATAATTCACCTAGGGTGAAGTCAAAGTAGAGAATGTTATCAGAATGGCACAAAAGAAGTTTTTGATGGCCCATCTAATGATCCCTTCATTGGGAAGTTCAGATCTAAGGGTGGAAGGAAAGGCAGATGCCTTGTTGAAATAAGTTTGGTCGTTATGAGAAGGAGTGTCTGAATGGCAGGGACACATCTCTTGATGAAGATAAAAATCATTTCTGGGACATCTTCAATGATTAAAGGAATGACTGGTAATGCAGGTCATCAAGGAAATGGTCGACTCTTCCACGAAAGCAAGAAACCCCAAAATCTCTTTTATGTACCTGATCGCAAGAAGAACCTGGTGTCCATCTCGAGAATGGAAGTCGAAGGTTACAGGGTGGCACTTATCGATGGAAAGGTACGTGTTTGAAAATAGATCTTTTAAAGATACTTTTGAGTTCAAGGTTGTATCAAGTTGCAGGAAGTCCACTAGGGACCATGTCCATTGACTCAACACCGGAGGTCTGTGAGTCAGATGGTGACTAGGATGCCTCAATTCAAAAAGGAGCATGAAGGTACATGTCTGAAATGTACTGAAGGAAAATATTATAAGGGGATCATTCCCCTCATGCAGCAGGTCCACAGGCTTGGAACAACCCGAGGAGTTTGAGACTCATGATCGGGAATCTCATGTATATAGATGGAAGAAAGCCCTCTATGGCTTGAAGCAAAACACCTCGGGCGTAGTATGAGAGGATTGATAGCTGTCTAATGCAGCTGAGATTCATTAGGAGTGAAACCGATCCAAACCTTTACTCAAAGGTTGTGGATAAACCTCTCGTACCGGCACCTATGTCTGACAGGTGCAGACCCTCTCATTTATAGGAGACAGAGGGAGTTGGATTCTGAATGTGGAAAGATAAGCTGCAAGCCTGTGACTACCTCGAGGATCTTAACTTTCAGAAGTTATATGGTAGTGATGTCGGACCTGATTTGGGAAATGCCTCTGAGTTTCATAAACTCATTCGCGTTGATGTTCTTGGAGAACCTCCGTCTGGACATATGTGTTGCAGTTAACATGATGAGCTCATATTTGGTTGAGCCTCACTGGATTGGTGCCAAGAATCTTCTGAGATATCTTCAGGGCACAATCTCTCATGGATTGAGATACACTGCCGGAAAGATGAAATTGCATTATTATTCGAATGTTGAATGGGCAGGCAGTGTGGA
>APFE030341284.1:0-12486 GCA_000404065.3 Pinus taeda
GGGAAAGGCTTTCCTGCGCAGTAAGACAACTGGAGAAACCCGGAAGATAGGGGTTTGAGTCAAGAACCTTTATCAATTGCATGTAGATGGTTGTGCAGCAATGGCATGCAAGGTAGGAGTGGTGAGCCGAGATGATGGCGAGTTGTGGCACCGGAGATTGGGCCACCTTCACCATGGAGCTTTGAAGATACTGCAACATATTTCTACTGGGCTTCCTAAAGGCACTCTTGTGCAGTCAGATCAGTGCAAGGGGTGTACTTTGGGAAAATTCGTGAAATCTACCTTTCACAAGAAGGATAGTCGTGCCATGATGATCCTCGAGAGAATTCACACAGACGTGTGTGGACCTTTCTCAGTAGCTTCAACAGCCAAAGCACAAGTACTATGTGATCTTCGTTGATGATTTCTCTCGAAAGTGTTGGATCTTCTCCATGTAGAAGAAGAGTGAGACATACTCAAAGTTATGTGAGTTCAAAGCACTGGTCAAGAAGGAATCGGGGAAGAAGGTGAAGGCTCTTAGGAGTGACGATGGTGGTGAATTCATCTCTGGCGAGTTCAAGGACTTCGGCAGCGCAGAAGGGATTCGAAGAGAGCTCATAGCTCCCCATAACCCACAACAGAACGGGGTTGCTGAGCGGAAGAATAGAATGCTCGTGGGTACTGCACGGGTGATGTTGCATGATCAGGGCCTACCCCTTCACTTGTCGGTGGAGGCATGCAATACTGCAGTATATGTGAACCGTTGTCCTCACAAGTTACTTGGCATGAGTACACCCGAGGAGGCTTATTCTGGTAAGAGGCCCGATATTTCCCATTTGAGGAATTTTGGTTCTCTTGTTTACATGCATGTGACAAAGGATGCCAGGAAGAAACTGGAGCCAACTGCAGAGGCTGGGATATTTGTGGGGTACATTGATACACCCCACAACTATCATGTGTATTTTCCAGATAGTCGCAAGACTGTTGTGCGACGGGATATCAAATTTTAGGAGGAGAAAGCCATGAAGTGTTCAATTGAGAGGGAGCTGCACTTGCATGCAGATGAGGAGCGATTAGTTCCTAAGGATGAGCTTCAGGATGTGGATCAACCACAAGATGAAGTTCATGGAGTGAAAGATACCACTCATGCAGTGCCAACCATTAGAGGGTGAAAGCGCACTATGGGGTGGCACATCCATCAAATGGATGTGAAGACTACGTTCCTCAACGGAGTCATTGAGGAGGAGGTGTACATAGAGTAGCCCGAAGGTTTCGAGATCTTCAGCAGTGAGTCGCATGTGTGTAGGCTCAAGAGAGTGCTATATGGGTTGAAACAAGCACCTCGTTCTTGGTACACATGGATAAACAGTTATTTCACCGGACTTGGATTCTCCAAGAGTGAGGCGGATCCTAACCTATACCAAATTTTGGTGGAGGGTAAGTTGTTGATCATTGTACTTTATGTAAATGATTTCATTTTGATGGGAGATGAGATTTTGATACTTTCATGCAAGGAGGATCTTGCTAGAGAGTTTGAGATGGAGGACTTGGGCCTCCTTCATTATTTCCTGGGATTGGAAGTTTGGCAGCACAATGATGGACTATTTGTTTCTCAGGGTAAGTATGCCTGGGAGATACTCGAGAAGTTCAACATGCATGGCTGCAAGCCTCTTGATACTCCTCTTCCTGGAGATTGGAGGAAGGAGGATGCTACTTCAGCGGAGGTAGTGGATGCCACTATTTATCGACAATTTGTGGGGTCGCTTATGTATCTGGTCAATACACGACCCGATATATGCTATGTTGTTAACCAGCTTTTACATGCTATGGTTAAGCCAACCAAGCTCTTCTGGAAGGTAGGCAAGCATGTATTGCGTTATCTCAAAGGCACATTGGGATATGGATTGTGGTACAGACAGGAGGATGAGGTGAATCTATGTGGCTTCATAGATGCAAATTGGGCAGGGAGCCCAACAGACAGAAAGAGCACATCTAGAGGGATATTTAGTATCGAGTCGACAATAATTTCTTGGTATAGTAGGAAGTAGAGATCCGTGGCACTCAGTTCAGCAGAGGCCGAGTATATGGCAGCAAGTTTAGCTGCATGCAAGGCTATATGGATGAGGAAGATCCTAGTCGGGTTGTTTGGGTCACACTTGGAGCCTACTGTGATTTATTGTGATAACCAGAGTTGCATTAAACTCTCAGCTAATCCAGTATTTCATGATAGATCCAAGAACATAGACATCAGGTACCATCATATTAGATATTGTGTGCAGCGGAGAATCATGTTACTTTCATATATTCCCACGGAGGATCGGGATGCTAATATCTTGACGAAGGCGCTCACCAGGAGAAAATTCGAATACCACAGAGGCAGGATAGGGGTTGCAGATAATCCATATCTTATTGAGAGGGATTTTTGAAAATGCAACAAGATGATGAAACTTAGTGAAAAGAAGTTGCCTTCACTAAGTGGGCCCGCAGGCTATTTTTGGCGCAAAGCCTATTTTTAGACTGTCTATTTTTAGACATATGGATCATGGTCCATGAGTTGCAGGATGCTATTTATGGATGATTGGTCATGTTGGTAAAAGTAGATGGACCTCTATTTTTAGACATATGGACGGAGTCTATTTCTAGACTGCCAGTCTAAAAATAGAATAGTCGAATATTATTAGCTCTTAATAATATTTGGACTATAAACATTATCTTATCCTCTTGTAGCACTTCAGTTCGAGCTACGAATGTGGCACATGCAACTGCCAGTAAGGAAATACGCTTTTCCTATGGGTTAGTTGAGCTATTGCATGATTGACTTCAGTTAGAACTCAAGTGATTGAGTTTGGTGGAGTTGATTGAGGAGTTGATGGAGTTGTGTTCAGTTTGACTTAGTTGAACTAGTTGTATTTAGTCTAACTGACAAATACACTAGTGATGAGTGGTGTGAATTAATTATTAATTAATTCACTAATTATTAACTCATAGATCAACTAAAGAATACATCATTTAACTCAGTGCATGGACAGTTCAGCGGAGACAAGTGTTAGAGGTGGGTGAAAGGGTGAGTCTACTATCAGTTGTGACTATAGATGTTCATGAGATTTGCACAATCATTGATTGAGATTGCCAATGAGGATTGCACAGTACAAGCCAAGGGAATTCGAACTTGGATCAGATCTTTTCTCAGCAGGGATTGCACAGTGGAGGCAGGGAAACAATGGATGAGATTTGAACCTATGACTTGTTCAGATCTGAGCTACTTTTTGTGTAACAGGTGGAGATAGTACTGAGTACTTGCGAGGAGTATTGTACTATGTATTGTTACATGTTCTCTATCATCATAATATATAGATAGTTGGGGATTTTCAGCTGTATGCTTTCCCCATTGCATACTGTGTTGATATGTGTGAATTATGTTTCAATGTGCACATGCGATTGTTTCTTAATTCCGGAAATTGATGATCAATGGTAGAGGAGGTTATGTATTATGCATGCATTCTGCAAATAGTGTATAATCAGGATATGTCTATGAATAAGTGTTATATTATTCAAAATTCTACATCAATCTCCAAGTGGAATCAAGAACTATCGGAGAGAAGACACTAATCAAAATCCCAGAAGCTGACTCACCCCCTACAATCATCTATATATGAATCCCTCATCATAGAGATCCAGGGGTTGGAGTCTTGTATCTTGTAAGGAAGTGCTATTGGTTTCTTGGTGCAATATCATAGTGTTGGGTGATCTAAGCTTCACATGAGGTGAAGAAGGGCTTTCATGCTGAGAGGATGATGTTGGATCAGAACAATGGGTTGTAATCCTCTTTGCTATTCTTGATATCAATAAAGCTATTCAAGCTTTCCTCCACATTCTTGTATGTTTGATGATATATGCATTTGTGTGGTCAATATATATATGGTCCTATATTGTTTATGACGGTAGATCTATGTTCTTCGATAGTATTATGCTGCTTTGATTCCACAGGTGCTCTTTGAAGCTGGGTAAACGAAGAAGGAGCGGCAAAGATCTGTCAGAAGGGAGAGGAACCAAGCTCAAGATTGAGGTTGGTGTCCTTTGTTCCCCTCTTATCTACTTCTCATAAAGGAAAGCAAAATTAGTTTTGGTTTGTTTATTTCTAAGATAACTACCCGTCTTAGTGGGACTAGTAGCTCCGAGTGGACACTATATTTCCCGATAACACTAGTTGATCTCTCTAAAGCCTTGTGGGAGGAGCCAAGGTGAAAATTCCTTTGCTAATAAAGTGAAGGGGTATATATAAACAAGGGGTGATGCTTCCCCTTTGCAACTCCTTGACTACCCTCATGATTGTACAACCTCCTATGAATTTTCAACTTATATGAATCTCCATATTCATGTGCATCCTTTGGACTTCCACTTTACAATACATTTGAATAAAATATACATGGTTCACAATAGTGATGTGGCATATAACCACTCAAGAGATGAAATTACATGACACTACTAACATGGAATGCTTGGTGATATGGAAATGTGAAGTCACTTTTGTTGTTGAGTGTTGGGTATGTGCTTGATAATACTCTTGCATTCCACCTCCTGATGGCTTGGTGACAGGAATCTTCAATGATATCAAGTGTTTGGTTTTGGCGATGAGTTGTTTTCCTTTTCCCTTGATTGATCAACTTGCATTCTCAGCTACAAGAATTTCCTTTTCATGTCTACCTCCTTCATCTCCTTCTTCATCATCCCTCTAGGTTCTTGCATCTGCAATTCACTCATGATGAGATGACATCAGCCCGTAAACCTCCTAGCCTAAGATGATGCATTCTGATCTAGGGATTGAGACAGAACCGAGTTACACGTTGGTAAGGGAGGCTTAGTCACTACACATTGCACGATCCCAATAGCTACGACTAAGGTTTGAGGCCTGGACCTACGCAATACACATTTTAGGCTTGGATGAGAGGTTGTCTTCTGTGTAGTTTTGGAGATGAGTGAGTACAGATGAAGGAGGGGGCACTGTGGAAGATTTATGTGTAGTTTTGGAGTGGAAGACTGACTGGTGTCTACATATTTTTGGAGACAATGGGTTGGTATGCGGGGAGGACCACTGAAGTAAGCTTTTGTGTAGTTCTGGAAACTAAGGGAGGTTCACGTTTGTAAAATTCTGGGAAATAGTGGGCCGGAATGAGGGAGTAACCACTCTAAGAAGATTTTGTGCACTTATAAGACTGAATGGAGACATGTCCCCTATGGGATTGTAGAGTTCAAGGGCATATTGAGGCAACTTGTTTCTTGTTCTTGCACAATGTGCAGTTTGGGATAGGTTGACTGAAAGGATTACACAATTCTCAAAGGGAAGGTTAGGTCTTGGGCTGAGGAATTGCATAATGCAACAGTCCTGATGGATAGGAACTACACATTGTGTAGATCCAGGGGTCAAGATCATATCCTACTGGCTAGAATTTCATAATGCACAGTCTAGGTAGGCTGGGTGAATCCAAGTTGAAGGATGGGAGAGCTTCTTCAGAAAACTCTAAGTGTTGGACTAGCAAAACTGACAAGTGAAGTGATGAAGCATCAATTGTTTCCTAACACTTATAGTACTTGATGACTCAACAGCATTGATCACACATGGCACATTAGAAACACTTTTTCTTGTGTGTGATCACTTGATGACTAGCTACGACAAGTGTGACACCTAAGATAGACTCTATGATGACCGTGACGATAGTTGTGTGGCATGGTTTAAAACTTTGTGAATGAGTGTGACAGGTGTTTATATGGTTATGAAAACTCATAAACACAAAAATGGGCCCTTGAGACTACCAAAATGAGCTTATACAAAGTGTGACAACTGTTGGAAAATACTGAGGGGGGGGTGAATCAGTATTCCTTAGAAATTAGCACTTTTAAATATTTTAAGAGCATCAGTTAATCTTCAATTATCATTAATGTTTGTGCAGTAACAACAATGAATAAAATAACACAGGAGGCACACATATTTTAGGTGGAAAACCCCCTCAGGGTAAAAAAACCATCGAACAATTTTCTAATAATTCTTTAATCTTGAACTCTAATTGAAAAGAAAGCTCCAACTTCCTAGAATCGAGAAAATCATTCTTCTCCAGCTCCCACTGGATGGATGCTCCAATGCTAGAGATTCTTTAGTAGTCAACTGAACAGATGCCCCAACACCCAATGAGATACAACTCACCGTAGCACCACCCTACCACCCTGAAGTTTTAATAGGCTTGAACCTATTGGTGACTTCATGCACTAGCCTAACACCACCCTACCACCCTATAGAAGAATAAAAGAATAATGGACTCATGTACCAGGGAAAATGGTCCACTTTACAATGATATAGAATGATGTAGAAGAAGACGAAACACTAGACCATAACTCCAACTATGACACAACCGCCTAATGATGATCCTAGACCTCTCGACACTGCCTCTTCAACTCTTGGAAGATAGACACTTGTACAACTTTCACAATGATCCTAGAACTCCTGACACTGCCTCTTCAACTCTTGGAAGATAGACACTTGTACAACTTTCACAAAGATGCTTTTACAATGAATCTGTACAATGATACTTTTACAATGTCTGTATGCAGTGCTGCCAACTTGAACACTTCATGTGGTGAACTTTTTGCTTCTTTTCTCCACCATGATTGCTTCTCTTGTCGTGTTACCCTTTCTCATTCTTCGGAACATTAGATTATGTATTGATTCTTCTCTTAATGAATATATTATACCTACAAAAATTCTTCAAGGAAATACCCATGACATGATAATAGCAAAACTTACCTCATCCTGCAGAGCATATGTAAGTGCTAAACAAACACAACAAATTAGAATACAAAGAACCTAATGCAATTAAGAGATGAACATGCATATATAGAGGATACTTGCCTATAGCTTACCTCTGATGCATCATTTTGTTGCACCTTGCTCTTTGCTGCCCTAGAAAGTCTGGTCCTTTGCACCCCTTGACAACACTTGATCTAGTTTTTCTTGCCTTCTAGGAGCACGATGTTTAATCTAATGTATCTCTACGATTTCAGATCTCCAACATGTAATATTCAGTCTTGTAGAAGCCCTCTGCGTCTTCTTTCCAATGCCATAGGTCTGACCTGATTTGGATTCTTTAAGACAAAGTTATGCCCAATCTCTCATAATGACCTAATTATGGACTAGGTCAGTAGGCAAACTTGTACGACGTGAAATGTGTCATTGTGTCCTCCTTCATCTCTAAAATTTCTACAAATAAAACTAAAGTCCGTGTACTACCTGCCACTTTTTACAGAATTCCAATCCTCTTCTTAGAGAGAGAGTTATGACGATTTTCCCCAAAGTTACTTCTTTGAGATGAAATTTGGCAGCCTGCAAAAACCCTAACTGCCACAGATCATATCTCTGAAACTATAGCGAACCAAGATTTCAAATTTGGTCACGATGTTCATCAGCATTGTGAATCAAATGGCTTTTCATTTCAAAATCTAGAACTTCACAGAAATGAATTTATATTGAAAATGCCACAATCACACCTTTTGGAGGATATATGAGATTTCTTTTTATAGAGTTGAGAGGGGGTTCTATAGAGAATGTTGGAGGGATTTTAGGAGCTTAAAAAAGTTATTAATTATTGACTATTCAATGACCAAAACCATTTATGAGTGTCATGCCACAACCCCATAGGGTTTTAGCCCACTAATTGGGGTTACTAACTTCAAACATGAATATCTCTCAAACCGTGAAGAATTACATGGCATGCCATATATCAACGGAAACATCTCGACGAGTAGAATCCATCTAGAAGATCGCTGACTCAAAACAGAGTAAGTCGTCATGTAAAAATTCCCTTGCAAGATCAGGGTATCCCCTGGTGCTGCTTGGGTTGACATCAATGACAACCTCAGATCATTTTTAGATCAACAACAACTTGCATGTGAAAATATGGCGTTTTGCTTATCTTCTGAAAGGAAGCAAAACACTTAGAGAAAAAAAAATGATTTCCAGTGTTTGTGACCATACATGTCATTGAAGCCATAATGATATGAAAACAACAAGACATCCTTCATACTACAGTAAGAAGTGCATTTGAATTTCATGAAAGATGTGCTTTGTTCTTTGTACCTACCCTCCAAAGGGTTATGAATAAGATGGATTATCCATGTGGTCCTAATCTTTGATATTCATTTATACCCTAGGGTTATTTGGTCTTCGCATCTAATGATTATATTTTCTCCTCATATCCTTAGGTGTCATCTAGTATGCCCTCCTTCTTCATCTCCTTCTTCATCATCTTGCCATAGCATGGTAGAATTTATGTATCTGTAATCCACTCATGACAAGATGTCATCAGTATGATGAATCCCTAATCCAAGATGCTACATGATAATACATTTACTAAACTTAAATTGGTATTAGGTAAAGGGGAAAGGCTTAGTGACTAGGTTGGACTAAGGGATAATATTTTGCAGAGCCCATTGAGTGAAAAAATTGTGCAGTTCAAGCAGGTAGTAGAGGTTGTGGGATGGGACCCTAGGAGGACAAACTACATAGTTTAAGGAGGAAAAGGGGATTGGGAAACAAAAACTGTCAAAAGTGCATGTTAAGGAGGTTTGAACCATATAACTACGTAGTTTCTGTATCCAATGAAGTTTGACTGATGGAAATGACACCGGGAGAAAAATCTGTGTAGTTTTGGGTGCCAAGGGAGGTTGGGATTCTGCGCATTGATATTGTGAAATCTGCATTTTTGGCAGGCAGAGACTAAGAATTGCATAGTTCCAAGGATTAATATTATTTCTTGAAGGTTGAGACTGTGGAGTGCATAGTTTAGGAGGGCTTGAAGAGGCTAGGTTGTTAGGAATCCTCCAGAAATGAACTAAGTATGGGATCAGTGGAACCAATATGAACAATGATAGAACTTGACTGTGACCACACACTTGGGCACTTGGTGACACAAATTATATCATCAAGAACATATGGAAACATATTTCCCTTAACGCAACAACCTTTGTGGAAACTTATGAAAAGTTTGGCACCAATGATAGAGTTTTTTATGACAATGACAACACTTGTGTAATAGCACGTGAAACTTTGGAAATAAGTGTGAAACATGTCTATATGATGAGAAAAACTCATTTTCACAGATATTTCCCCTTGAAGCAAATCAAAACACCCCTTTGCATGATAAGAAATAATTTCCATGCCTGAAAACAACGCTTTCTATATAAAGATGAAAGTGTGAACGACACTTGAGATCCAACAAGGGAGCTTGAAATAATTAGCTAACCAATAAGTGACTAAGAAATGAATGATCATAGGATCCACTGTAGCCTCCAAAATTTGAATGTAGGCCAAAATTTTGGATGGTGTTGTAGCTGCTACAACACTTGGCGTCATACTAGTAGAATCCAACTTCTCTATTTTGGTTAACTCTTTCGTGCAAGACATTGGTTCTTCAAGGAGTATTGATTCATTATTTAGATCACTTTGGTCTTTTCCACTTAACACATGACTAGACATGATCCCTTCTGTACCTTAATGGTCAAACATAACATAAGATTCAACACAATCACAATGTTTTGTGTTGGGAAGGGTAGTGTAGCTCGCAAACTTAAGATTTTCAAAGTATAATTTTTCATCTCTGGTGTTTCTCCACTATCAGTAGTCCTAAACAGTACACTGACAGAGTCATGCAGGCAAACATGTATTGCTTCGTTGCCAGTGAGCCTGGACAGTACTCCAGTGGAGTTTCTTTCTTCACCTTTCCGTGTAAGAATCCTTTCTCTTCTTTCACATTTATTTATTTATTTGAAGGTAACTGTGCATTGGCACTTATTTATTTTGCGGACGAAGAGCGATCCCAACTTATTGAGAGCAGAAAAGGTTTTTCCTTTAAAGAAACATATAGAGACCTCTGATTTAGGTTTTCTCATTCAAAATTTTTCCATTCTCCGTTTCTACTAGTTAGATAAGTTTGAGAACATAAAAGAAGAAAAAAATTGAGAATAGGCATGAGGTTTCAAGTCTAGACGAGGCTTCATGGTAGGACAAAAAATTTCCTTACAGACGGATCCTATTTTCTGTCAAAAATTCAACGACCAAGAGGCAAAGCCAAGATAAAGAAGATTGGCTGGAGGTTAAGCCAACTATTGCAGTTTCACAAGGCTCTTTAGACTTTAGCCACATACATATAAAGAATCTAAAGCGGGTCCATACAAAACAGTTATTCACTTAATTGTTACAAAATTATATATTACGGAGCAATGGAACACATAAAATATTGTAGAAATATAAACACAGAAAACACATAAAACAAGAGAGACACAGATATACGTGGTTCACCCAGTTTGGGCTATGTCCACCTCGAACAGCCAGTCCTTCCTTTCTGTTATCCAGCAAAATGAAGAGACACAACCTACAACAAATCCGCTGTAATATCCTCTGTTTTCTCTCACAGCCTCACCTTTCTGTTTCTCGCTCACAAACATAATACACATCTATTTCATAGCCTTAAATACAATGCCCTCTATCAAAAAGAGGGGTTTCCTTCTAGGGCAAAAAACCTTAAACTAAACATAAGTTCTACCGTCAGATCGTCCGCCTAATGAACGGCCCAGATTGACTAGAAATTACTATATTTTTACAAGGCAAATTTACATCTATTTTTAGCTTTGGGGCCGCTGCCCCCGAGCCCCCGCCGGGGGGCTACTGGCCCCCGGACCCCCCAGCTGGGGGGGATCAGCCCCCCTGAACCCCCGCGGGGGGGAAAAGTCCCCCCCTCACCCCCCCGCATGGAGGGGTGTACAAACTTCCTGGGGTATACATCCGAATGAAACAAAGACCTCTGAACAATCATGCTCCACACACAACATTAATAAAAACAAAAGGACAAACTCATCAAGAAAGGAAAACAAGACAAAAGGAAAGACAACACACAACCAAAAGAGAAGAAATGAAATGGATATAACAACAATGATGTAGAGCTAGAATAAGAAAACCAGGAAAAACTACAGGGAATGAGTTCAAGATGAGTACAAGGAAGGGAAAAATAGGATGCAACTAATCCTACTCCTAACCTAACAACTAGAATGTAGGTTTTAACCCTGTACATAAATTACCTGCATACGAATTCTAAAACATAGAAAGTAAACAATGTGAGAGCATAACACATAAAACACATATACACAGATATTTTCCCCTGGATCCCAAAACCGGGACTACCAGATTGATATTTCATTATGTTCCTTTCATATGTTACAATACATATATATACGTGCTGAAGAATCCAATACCATGGACTAAAAACCATGTTGGAATTATGATATAAGTGTTGTCCTTGATAGCAAGATGACAGATTATAGTGTAGTAGTTCAATAGCAAAGAATTGATGATCAGATTAGAAAGAATGAAGAAAGCTGAGTATACACGCAGGTTCACTATATACCAAGTCGCGTACAGAGGCAGGATATACGCAGGTTCACTATGTACCAAGTCGCGTATATACACAGGTTCGCTATATACCAAGTCGCGTATACACACAGGTTATACTCGCAAGTTTTCTGGGTATAGAAAAATGCGTATACACGCGGGTTTGTTGATCAGAAGTCGCGTATCCGTATGCACGCACTTCCATGCACGGAAAAGCGCGTACATGTGGGAAAACTTACTTTGGTCCGTGGCGGTTAGTCCTTGGAATTTGAACCTATGGTTTTTGAACCATGGCATCTCGACAGACGTGTTGATCCCTAGTATTGAGTTGATGGTATCGGTTTGTTATGGTTTTGGACCATGGTATTGAGCAAGGCCTAAGACTATAAAAGGGGAAGAAGATCATTAGGCAAATGTATGGAGAAAGTCTTGAATATCTGATGAAGGATGAGATTCAGTATGCAGGTTATGGGTTGCTTGATCTAAGCTAAGGATGGATCTCACAAGTTGATGGAGAACAAGATCTAAGGAGAGATCGGGATCAAATGGTTTGAAATGAACTATCTCTATATGATTGATTATGTTTATTCTAGATCTGCATACTGACGCATGTAATGATCTGAAATGGGTATAAATTAAGCTTGAAATCGCTGCAAGTCATGATTGAATATTTATAGATCTGTACGCGGATTGGCTTTGGCAAAAGCGCGTATGTACGCGGGTTCGGTTTGTCCATGTAGCTTATGCACTTTAATGCATGATTTTGATGATACATCTGGTTCTGAATAGTGTTGCAGAGTCCAGGGTTCTGCTCTGTGTTCTGGTGACTGTTTTTTGACAGGGTTTCAGTATTGGGTATTGATGTTTCTAAGTGTTTGTGAGCTTCTATGATATTGATGGGTCCAGTATGAAAAATTGATGAAACGTGGCCTTCAGTTTATGTGTTGTGCTTCAGTGTATCCAGTCTGAAAATTGATGAAACGTGGTACCTGGAGGAGAGAATATTGTAGGTCAGCACCTACGTACTAGTATCTAAGCTAGTACAAGAGCTAAAGGAAATCTTTGGAGCATTGTAG
>APFE030341284.1:17543-37126 GCA_000404065.3 Pinus taeda
CTACTTTCATCCAATTTGCATTCTTACCTTCCTAATGAATACCATATTTCAAAAAACCTTGGAAGCTTCTTTCTAATATGTCTCCATCTACACTGAGCTCTCTAGCAAGTGCGAGGGAAGATCGAAAGTTGTTTTTTGCTATAGAGCTTTCCAAGTAAGATTGTTCCAACCATTCAACGATTGGATCATACAATTCATGAAAGCCCTATTGAAATATTTGTAAATATGAGTTTTCAAATAGAAGCATGGGATTATGATGAGAATCGTGAATGGAAAAATAAATCTTATCATTTTCAACAGTCACATTGAGACAATGAGAACCTGACATAATTGTCAATGAAGGGTGAAGGGTTTCACCTACTCAGCACAAATATGAATAATGAGATATTAAATGATGAAAGTCAAGAGATGTAAGCCCATTGTCCTTGGATTTGTTGATGGGAAAATGATAAGTTGAATGAAAGTCATGAAGGATAGAATAATGATAAGTTGAATGAAGGTCATGAAGGATAGAACAAAGGTAAATCAATTTGAACAATTTCTCAAACGTTTTGAATAATAGAATCATCTTCTTCAGATGATGAATGTGACATTCCATTTATTCGTAACTGGTGACAAACTATTCTAGCATCACAATCAAATGGAGAAGTGGTAAGAGATGCTAGTACAATGGACACTTGACACTAGTCAGGATGGAATGAACAGAAAGAAGATTGATTCACACAATAGATCATGCATACATTTGCACTCAAGAGGGTTTGAGGTGCAATGAAGGATGAGATTCGAGATGTCATATTCACAAGGAAAGCTAGGAGCTACTCATCATGAAATACATATGATATATATGATTCCTTAGGCCAAAGATGGTCTTTGGAATGATCAAATTACGTGAGAGGTACGCAGTTGAAACCTGAATTTGCTGCAAGAGACTTGCATTAAGACAAATGAACCAAAAAATATTCTTGAGTCCTTTCAGAAGTGAAATATTGAGACTTTAAAAGATTACATCTAAAATATTGAACATCTTTCATAAAAAGATTTACACTGAATGAAACCATGCAAAAACAAGGATTATGTGAGAGAAATTAGACCTGACTTAGTTTGAGGGGTTTATTAGAGTTGCAAGGTCCTAATATAACCATCAATGGAAGTTGAAGTGAATCGAATCCTTGGTGGGTCCTGGAACTTCCCAAGATTGTAGAATCACATTTTGAAGCTTGAACTAGATCATGCAAGGTTTGAGGATGGTTTTTGTTGCTGGTTTCAACACTTCTCACCGGATGGCAACCATCTTTGTCATTTCTTTTACAAGATTTTCCAACTTCAAAAACTAGATTATTGAAACAGAAAGACTCTTCTGATAGCATATTCAAAGATAAATGAACTGGTGAGATCTCATGAGTCGGTTGATTTGAAGAGTTGTCTTGATGCAAGAAAAGAGATGATGAGGGACGGGAAGGGTGCTCTATGTTTTCATTATTTTCAATCTCATCATGGACAACCTCACTGCCTTATGATAACTCATTTATGGAGAAACTAAATAGCATGGAGTATCTTTGTTGCAAGTATATGTATTGCAACCATCAAAATGCAAGGGACAGTGAGGTGAAGAGGAAGTTTCATTAAACACACCTTCTTTAACAGAACAAAATTTTGGATTAGAGGTAAGATCTTCATGAGAAACTGAAAGATTAGACAAGTGCATCCCTTACTGTGTACACTAGTAAAATTATCTTCATTATGATCATTGTTTCCCAAGGCTAAAGATTGATCGAAATAATTGATTATGTTTGATTCGCTATCGATATTAGTAGATTGGGAATCATCCAAGAATGAAACTTATTATTTTGACATGAAATATTTTGAAGAAGAGAGGAAATATTAAAAGCTTCTTCACCTTCCTACTCCTCTACATGCATTATGTGGTTGTTTTGTACCTGATCGCAATTTGAGCCAATAGCTTGAGAATCAAGAGAATGTGAAGAACTAGCTGGTGGAGCAGATTGATCAAGTGGGCCATGGTACAAAGAGTCAAGATATGTAGATGATAGAGGATAACAAAAATCTAGATTAGCTTTGAGACAAGAGTTATGAATGGTGACATCATCTTATAGAATATAGGAGTGAGTCTTCACTGTAGGCTTCATGAGCCCTTCAGAATTTATTCCATTAAATCTGAATCATGAAAAGTGAAAGAAGAATGAGAAGTGCATTGGATATTTGATTTGCATATTTCTCATTTTTACAACCACTGCAAGGGGGCACCCGTATCAAGACTAGAAATCAAGGAGAACAAAGAAAAAAAGGGGATTTAAGCTCCTCCTCTGAGATTTTAGGTGTCTCATGATTCCCAAGAATTAGTGGAATAGGAGAATCAGGAGCTTTGGGTTCATTGTGTAATGAGATAAGAACTTGTAAGGTCCATCCTTACCAACCATCAATAATATAGAGACATATAGGTCACATTGAATAATAATACTAATTTTTTTTTTAATTTATTTAAATGATAATATGACTAAATTAGTTATCATGTAATCATGTTACTTCATCTATTTCAAAATAATAATATAACATGAGAAGGCAATGCTAACTTTACCCTAAAACCAATTCCAAAATGTCATTCTTCTCGAGCCTAAACAAAGATAACATGTGCTCTTTCCATACGTATATGTGACGACTAAGTAAGACTTGTAATAAACTCCACCATGATACCATGTGCGAGCATTAATCTAGATCAACCTATTTGATCTCCTATATTATTATAAATAAGTTCTCCTTATTTACTTTTGACCTTATAACCACAAAAGTATGCCACGAGAACCTAAAATATTCTGCTTCTATCACAAAAATGAAATATAATGGTATGAGTATTAACCTACTTGTAACATGATAAATGAAATAGGAATATGCCTCTCTTCATCAGTAAATATAATAAATATGATATTTTATTGATTCATCAATTAAAAATTTGCAGTGGCATTACTTCAATCATGAGACTCGTATAATGAATGTTGCAGGAAGAGAAACCATTGTTATAAATTCAGAATCATATTATTCTTAAAAAAGTGTGAAATAAAATAGTGGACTTTCCAAAATTGGGCACACTATTTGTTTTATACAAACATTAAAACATAATATTTCACCCATGAATACATGTAGCTCAAAATTAGTTACTGTAAAATTGTTTCCAACAATAATATTTTTTTTTTTAAATGAAAGCTTTAGGTAATAAAAGTAACGATTATCCTATTCTCTATCCACACTTTAGAAACTTATTAAATTTATTTTCACATTTGTACAAAAACTCACAGACATAGGAAGCTACAACCATTAAATAATCTATTCATAAATTTTCTAGTACATAAAAGTTACAGTAAGTAGGACGTTTACTCTAACAATTTATATGAACAAAATCTACATCCATTGAGGCCTTTTAACAAACACTTTGCAAGCATGTAATCTACAAGATACAACTATTGAGGCCTTTTAAAAAACAATTTTCAAGAATGCAATCTACAACCATTGATGCTTTTTGGCAAACACTTTGCAAGCGTGCAATCTACAGTCATTGAGGCATTTTGTCAAACACTTGGAAGCCACAATATCTTAAGGAAATTTGACATGAATCTAAGATTCTCCCTCAACCTATTTAGCTTGTAAAATTTATAAATAAATTATTCAAATGACAAAATATTAAAACATGGAATAAATCATTTATTCTTTCACCCAAAACTTGACAACAGGTGCACACAATTGGCAACAATAATCTGCAAAATCGCCTAGATTTATGATCTGGATTCTGAGAAGTGTTTTTTTGGAATCGAGTCAAGGGTTACATGTTATTTTTATATAGATACCCCCTTATGTTCATCTGAATCATAACAAAAATGCCCAGGGACGTGATTTCTTAAAACAACAACAACAAAAATTCTTACTACCTCATTTATCACTTTTGTGAAACACTTAGTGTGAAAAATTCAACTACCGTTGTACATGGAGAAAGAAAACCCAAATTTATGCTAATATGATATTTGTACAACTTGATGATAACCTGCTATGGACAAAAAATCAGTAGAAACTAAACTTAAAAAATGTAACAACACATTCTTTCTTTAACCCCCTTACATGGACATTCTCAACTACAACTGCCATTCATTATTGGTTAGCTCAGAATTACCTTTTTAAATATCTCATAAACATTCAAAAGTAGAAATTTCCAATAATTGAAATATTTACAACACTTTAAACTAATAATAACTGAAATTTCAAGAATTATTATGAACATACCTGGTTGTGTATTTATATAGCTCCAAAAATATGGGAATATGCTCCAACTCCAATGAGAGTATGCATATCTTTACCAACGCATTGTGAACCATCTGATTTTCCACCCAATCATATCCAGGGATAAATTCTCCCCCTGCAACCCCCGATGGGTAAGATCTCCCAAGTAGTACCAAAGTACAGTAGTAGAGAGATATACAATGAAAACTACGAAGATAAGTTTCACTTCCTCTCAATACCACTCATGTACAAATCCACAGGGCAGAACTACTTAGTAATTTACTTTAGGAAGTTTAAATTCATTTCAACAACATTTTTCTACTCTCCAAGACTCTCCCTCTCACAAACCTCTTCAAGTCTCTCCAACTCTTGGTATTACAAAGCACCTCCCCCCCCCCCTCAAGTGAGAATACATGAGACACAAATATAGGAGATACAACAGATTCTTGTCATAAAGTAGAAGTAATATGCATGCTTTGTATTTTATTAAGAGGAGTGTAACTCATTCCATTAAGGAGAAGTGTCCATGCTTTAGTTTAGGAGAGTGTAAGTTATGCATTAAAGAGAGCGTAAGAGGAATCTTTTATGATGTGTCTTTAATGAGTGTAAGAGGAATATGTCATTCTTTGATGAGTGCATAAAAGAAAGTGTAATGTAGTATTAAAATAGAGAGAGATATTTACATAGAGCCATGAGAGTAATCAAGGATAGGTGTGAAGTGATTGAGGACATGAAGGTGACTTGTAATTCCCTTTCAATAATAATATCATAGTATCATAAAAGATAATAATAATATTAATAAGATTGAGGATTAAGTCAAGATTGAACTATTAGGATTGATTAATGATAAGTTAAGTGATTTTCCTTCAACTATACTTGATTACCCATTCATTGAAGGCGATTTAATATTTTTGGAAAGTCATACTTGAGATGTTAGCCATGACCTTCTATTTTTAGAAAGTCGCTCCAGAATTTTCATAAATGAGATTTTATTAAGGAAATTCATCCCTGAGATGCTTATGAGTGGTATTTTCTTCCATAGAATATGGAGTTTGCATCCCTATTGCATACATCTTCGTTCCTTAGTATATTAGGGAATGTGCGCCCTGATATACTCCAAGGATCCAAGATTTCGAATCTTGATATTTTAAATATTTAGGACTCCACGTCCTAATCCTTTTATTATAGATGCAATACTCCATATCTCTATATTTCATGGATTTAGGGCTCCATGCCCTAATCCTTTTATTATATATCCAAGACTCCACGTCTTTATCTTTCATGGATTTAGGACTCCATGCTGTAATTTCTATGGCTTATCATCTACTCTACTTAGAAACTCTGCGCTTCACCTTAAGGTACTGATTTTGAGTTCATACTCATCTGATGGTTCATTGGTAAGGCCTTGTTCCAATACCTGCACACATCACAATCTCATAGATCAAAGAAATCAAATGAATTTCATAATTAATTTATTCACATTTTACCAAAGATTGTGCATGACTTCCAAAGTCATTTTGGTTATGGGGAAATTACTTCCACAACCATTTATAATTTGAACATCCTTGTTTTCAAACAACAACATCCCTTTTCACATCCCTCTCAATACAATATTAAGCATATATAATCATAAATATCATGTATTATGACTTCCACAATCATTTATAATTTGAGCATCCTTGTTTGCAAATGACTATGTCTCCTGCCACATCTTTCTCAATACAATATTAAACATATATAATAATTAAAATCATGTATCATGACTTCCACGGTCATTTATAATTTGAGCATCCTTGTTCGCAAATAACCAGGTCCCCTGCCACATCCAACTTAGTACAATATTATCTATATATAATCATACAAATAATATATCATCCATAATCATAATTAACCTATATGGTCCACATAACCATGATCATCCATGGATCTATGTGTATCAATCCTACATCACCATCCATGTCATACACCTATGTACAAACTAGGGTACCAAAAGAGAAAATATCTATAATATGCTCTTAACCAAAATAATTTCTTATACATAGAACCATAGATTTTATCATAAGCACATAACAACCAAGAGACCCAAACTAGGTCTATAGCATATAATCATGTACATAAATATGTCATGCATAATATTATATCATTACAACAAAATCACCCTCTCTAAGTGTCACAAAACTAACCTTTCTAAGGTGGGACACTACATACTCCCCCTCTTGTATTAAACTTGGCCCAAATTTCTATTATAGTCATTGGACTATATATATATATATATATATATATATATATATATATATATATATATATAATTATATATTATTATATATATATATGTAATATGTTATATGTATACATATACATATCATATAACATATATACATATACATATCATATAATATATATATATATTAATATGTATATGTATATATATGTATTATATATATATAATATATATATATTATATTATATTTTATATATATTAATATTATATATATAATTGGATATATATATATATATATATAATCCAATTGGGTTGTCCATGAAGACCAAAAATACACATATAAATAAAGTACCATGTATAGTTATACCATACTAAATAGATTTTAACATACACTACAATACATACTATATCAAAACAATCATATAGTTTAGCATATTATATCTAGATACTATTATTTGATAATGTGTTATAGATATATTTGGGCACTACAACCCCAATCTCATATGTCCATAGAACAAGGGCTTCTAAGCCCCTAAAACTGAACAAGGTCAACTGATTACATCATCTCCCAGAAGTTCTCCCTGAAAAAACTACTTAGAACTAGTCAAAACTGGACCATACAGACTGCTTAGTGCTAAGGGTGTGATGCCTCTCACCTACTACATGCAGAAAGTGAGATGCATACTGAAAAGCCCTTCTGTAGGGTGCGATGAGTGAGAGCAAACAAATGGCAGAGGTAGTTGGCTAGGTGGAAACCCAGAGAATATTTTAGAAACTGCTCACTTGACACTTGCCTCTCTAAATTCGCCCAGAGATGAGTAAGAGATCATGAAATCTCCAAGTGGAACCAAGAACTATCAGAGAATGGACACTAGTTTTCCCAATAAAAAAAAGGCGACTCCGCTGGGGAGCGAATAGCTTGTTTGCTTGTTTCTATTTGTTTGCTTTATAAACTACAGATGGAGCCTAAAGTTAAGCCAGCTAGCCTTCAAACTGCTTTTGTTATGCAACTGCAAAGTAGATCAACGCTACTTCAGTCCATCTCCGGGTTTGTTTATGAATTGAACAACTGACTTGCAAACATCCTAAGTGCCCTGGTGGTGGCTCAAATAACCTCATTAGATCAGCCCCTGTACTTTGTGTTTACTGCCTATCATTAGCTCAGCCTAAACCCCTAAACTTAGCTGCAAACTGTGAGCAAAAACCAAGCTCAGTCTCATCCCTAGACCATCGCACTATCTCTCATTGGAAGTATGGATGCATCGCACCTCCCATGTGCTGTAGGTGAGATGCATCCCTGTTTCCCTGTGTTACAGGTGCGATGATCAGGTAAGACTGTTTCTGCCTCCATATTTTGGTTTTCTCTTCATTGTCTTCAGCTTTATTCAGTAGTTTTGTTTTCTGTGATCATTATATCACTGTTGAAACTCCCTTCCTTTGCATTATTCAGCCTCCATGTATAAAGAATTGTGAATGTTTTTATGTATTTTTTGTCATTTACAGTTATTCTTTGCAAACGTTAGCTTAATCGAACTGTCATCTTTTCATTTGAAAGTGTCGCAAGTGTCATTTTCATTCAAAGAAAATAATCCTCCTCTTTTTTATAGTCGATTACACTTTTTCCCTTGTATTTGATTTGAATTAATAGTATTTCAAATGTCGAAAGTAGTTTTCAATTCAAAATCGCAATGTGTCGTCTTAGTCTTCCTTCCGTTTTTTGAAAACAAAATTGTTAGTACTGTCGCTTTGAAAGAAAAATAGTTCAGATCTGTACTTAGCATTCTTTTTGTCATTCACACATTAAGAAAGCAAAAAAGAAATACATGCACATGCATTTGAATTTAGACTTCTTATGGAGATTGATTTAGGACAATGCATCTTAGTGTGTGCTCTCTGCTCTATGTTGAAAGAATTACACTTCTCTTTCCTTAGTATCTAGGATTTTCATTGCAAAAAGAAAATAAATGACTGTTTATCACCTTAAATTTCTTATTTAGGAATTGTATATCTACATCATGCAGTGAACCTTAAAGGAAAACTTCTTAAGAAATATCAACTGTAAAATAAATCTCAATGAACATAAAAACGCTTTGGAACCTAATGCACAACATTTAGAAGTCTAGGCTAGAGACATATTCCGGCGTCGTAAAGCCTAGTAACTATCACTTTCATTGTAGGTTGGGTGATTCCTCCTCTTTGAGACAACAAGTGCTAGTACAGACTTGTACTCCCAGGTACGTCGAGTATATATTGGGATACCACAATAGGCTATATCCTTTATCCTTAGGAAGCCGTGTCTGCCGCCCTATCGATTGCAATGCACTGAACACAACATTCGGGAATATTGGCTGTCGTACCGTAAAAAGTATTTTGCAGTTTTGTGATTGGTTTGGTAATCCCTCTGTCTAGATTTCCAGAGTAGTCACTTTCATTCCTTTTCAGACTCCTTAAAAGAAAAGGTCCATCTGAGCACTTGTCACTTCAGGCTCATTAAAAATCAAAGGCGACTAGAGTCATCTTTAGCTTTTTCTCGACTCTTAAAATTTGAAAAAGAAAGTTGTGTCAAAGTGTCATAAAATTCATTTAATTCAGAATCACATTTTCCCCTTTTTATTTTGAGTTGATCAAGTAATCCACAATTGTGGAATAAATTCAATCAAAACTTCGTTCGCGGAGACTAACAAGTCAATCGTATTTGACTTCAGAAAAACCATTCCAGGCCAAGCGAACTCGTTTGACTGGGTCAAAGTCTCCTGGTTTGTTTGAAACTTGTGCTTCAACATCCTGAGAGACTCCAACTATTTCTGGTATCCCTACCTTTACAGAAGAAGTTCTGCAGTTACAAGAGGACATTAGGACTAATCCTAGTGTAATGATAAACACTTCTATTCCTAAACAAACTCCATCTAGGGCTGACTCGGAAGGTGTCACCCCTCCAACATCTGTCGTTGTAGAGTCTGTACCTTCTGCAACACTAGAAATATTTTACGGACCTGACAGTCTACCTCTTCCCCCTAGACTGATTGCTATAGAAGAGATTACGGAGGATCTTCCATCCAGTACTCCATTGCATTTTGGAACTGGGATCCACCTATATCCTTCTACTTCAGAAGTTAGTCTACCTTCATCGCAAGTTCTTCTAGAATCGCTAGGAAATATTTTGGATAGACTTGATATGTCTGAACAATCATCGACATCTAGGACTGTGTCATCTAACATAGCAGCTGCAGAACCTCCTGCCGCCACTCTAACAATGTTCGCTGGTGTACCATCTGTCCCAACTAGTTCTCAACCACTAGACAGAGTCCACCCAGGGACTGTCGCGATAGTATGGTCTGTTCCTATTTGTTCATTCGGAACCTTATCTGGAATCTCCTATGTTGAGTCTCAACAAATTGATCCTTCGCAATAGTATGAAATTTGGGCAGTCCAGTCTCCAAAGGCCAATTTTCCCTTGGAACACTGGATTGCTACCATATGGGGGGGCAACATGCCTTTTCATTGTTTCCTCCAAGAGAACAACCATATGGGAGTTCAAAACAGAATTCGAGTCAGGCTGGAATCACATCTAGTGGTTGGATACAATACTGCCTCAACAACCAAGAGTTTTATATTCTATACAACCAAATCAACCTGTGTTGAATATTCCCACTACACTGGCTATTGTGACGGTGTTGCAAGTACAATTGTTGCCTGTTGTATGTCAATCTCAAGTTTCTTAGGTTGTAATGCAACAACCTCTTGTCTCCGTGACTCAATCACAACCGTCGATTAGTGGATCCTTAACTAAAGTGACCTAGGCTCAAATGGGTACCATAACCCCTCATCTTGGTCAAACGTCCAATATTGGGCAACAAAAAGTGGTCTCACAACCATGGCTAGTGCAATATCAACAACCGCAGTTCCATAAAACTTACCAAGGACCTGAGCAAAAAAGCTTTGCAGGTAATGGGCAGTCATATATTCAAAATGGTTACCAACAATCGTATCATAATGGTTACGGCCATCAATCTTATCAAAGTTATCAACATCAAATACATTATGCTGGTATGCAAAGACCCACAGCTCAGGTGATCCCATCTTATCCTAGGTATGCTTTGCCAAACCTGAATCAACAGTTGCCTTTTGTAGCAACTTTAGAGTTACCAGATCTGAATCAGTTAACAAATGATCCAATTGCTTATGCCCCTTGGTGGCCAACAATTCCTCATAAAATTCCGTCAGATATCCCTAAATTCAATGGAAATCTGGGTGAAGATCCATCAAATCATGTGATGACCTTTCATCTGTGGTGTTTGTCCAACACCCTCAATGATGATTTGATTAGGCTTCGCCTTTTTCGGCGAACGTTAACTGGACCGGTAGTGAAATGGTACATTGAATTGCCTAGAGCTTCAATCGACAACCACTGACATATCTGATCATATTCATGAGTGGCAGTGTCGTCATCGAATGGTAAAAACATATGTTCTTGATCAACTATTAGCTGAATGGTTTATTAACTCACTGTTACCCTCTCTTACAGAAGATGTGGCCAAGGGAGGAGTTGTCACTGAAGAGCAAGTCATTTCTCGTGCGCAATATCCAGACTTGATCTATACTCAGTCTAGCATGCTCTATGAAAAAATCCCTAATGCTCCTAGACCAGAGTTTTCCGTTCCTCCTCCTCCTAAATCAAACAAAGACTATCATGTTGGCAATGGCGTGATAGGTACGACCAGCACGAAAACCGCAAAGGCTACATCTAAGAAAGCCCGTACGGTTTCTGGTAAAATGCAAATCAAGAACTTCTTGCCTTGGAGGTTAATGCTGAGTCGACTGACAAAGGCAAAGAACCGAAGCAACTAGGGGCCAAGAAGAAAGCGAAAAGCAAAAAGAAGAAACAGGATGATTCGTCTCCTGAAAAATCTTCTGCAAACCCTTCTAGGCAAAAGAAACTTGGTCATCCATGCTTTATATGCAATGAGGATCATTGGATGAAAGACTGTCCGCATAAAGCTGAGATTAAGAAATTCTTCAAGAACTCAAAAACCTCCGTGGTATGGACTGATTTGTTTCCAAACCTAGAAACCAATCTGGTTGCTAGCAATAATGCTTTCCCATCCCAAGTGCTTATATTGTCCATTTCGAAACAAAATTATGCTTTGATATCGACAAGGAATAAAGATTACAGGAATCCATATCTATCGAACAACAAGGCTACTGATCAATCTAGTAGTTTGACAACAACTTCGACCGAAGTTGTGCCACCCGTCATTCCTGAGCTAACGATAAAGCCGCCAAAGGGAGTAGTACACAAACCAATATTTAATCCTTGTGCCAGAGTAGCACAAAATTATAATATAGTGGAGGATCTCGCCCAATTGCCATCCGCTATGTCGACACTTGAAGTACTACAAAATTTTCCCTCCCAAAAGCATGCTCTATTATCAGTAATAGGTGGGATTGACCCAGTAGATTCCAATCTTGTGGCCTTTAATCATAAAGGATATGAACCACAGTTACCAGCTCAACTCACTTTCCTCATCCAAGTGAAAGCCCTCAACAAAACTGTTCATCGAACAATTACTGATGAGGGGGCATCTACATGTATTATGTCAATGAGTTGTTGGAAAACATTAGGCTCACCACCCTTGTCGCGATCGTCAACAACGTTAAAGGCATTCGATGGACGAACATACACCCCATACTAGATTTTAAGTAACTTGCAAGTTGAATTGGGGGGAAAAACAATAGAAATTGATGTTGAAGTTATCGATGGAAACCTCGATTACAACATCCTATTGGGAAGGCCCTGGATTTATGCTATGGCTACTGTTGTGTCAACATACTTTAGAAATATTGCATTTCCTTTTTAAGGAGGAATTACAATCATTGACCAACAAATCTTCCTCCCCAATTGTTAACAAGTTACAGGAAGCATCCCCATGATCCATGGAAGCTCTCAATCACTTCAAAATATCGGAGTAGGCCTCCTAAAAGACCCTACATTAATGGGTACTTTTTCTCTAACACCTCCAAGTAATTTGGCAGAAGTAGCCATGGTGGAGACCTGCAATATGGTATCTTCTATATCCACAAATATTTAGAAGATTTCCAAACATGATGTTAGCATGGATCATCACCAGGTATTGCCTCCAAGCCCAATAGAAATATTGTAGCAATCATTTTTCTTGGCCTGGGTAGCAAACCCAAATCAATGCTCATCGAGTGTTTGGATAGATAGGTCTAAGGAATATGGCACCTCTTCAGATCCTTGGTCACATGTACACTCTACAGACGAAGGGATCATTCAATCAATGATGATAGGAGAGGCACCATGGGAAGATTACCACCATCGTTATGATCTTCCAAATTACAACGAAGATTTTTCCAACGACCTTCATCATCCTTCAGTTTTTTATTTTCTATAAAACATTGTAAATATGGTGGATTTCGAGCAAAATTTGTCCAATATTGAAGAAACTATCACCATAAATATCTTGACCAAAATAGATGTTGTAGAGAATATTAATGTCAGCAAATCTTGTTCTTCTTCAGAACTGGAAATATATTGTGCTCTCTTTTGCGAGTTCAGAGATGTCTTTGCATGGTCATATGAAGAAATGCCACGCATTGACTCGAGCATAGTTGAACACGAAATTAAGATGTATCCATATGTCAAACCGGTACGACAATGGCTTCGGCAAGTGCACCCGAAGAAAGTCGCTGCCATCAAGGCAGAAGTTGAAAAACTTTTACATCCTGGTTTCATTTACCCAGTTCCTCTAACTGATTGGGTATCGAACATTGTTCCTGTGATGAAAAAGCAAGGAACTATTAGAGTGTGCATTGATTACAGGGATGTAAACCAAGTTTGTCCAAAGGATGACTACCCTACACCCTTCATCAACCAAATAATTGATGAATGTGCCGAATGCGAAATATTTTCATTTATGGATAAATTTTCTGGGTATAATCAAATAAATATCCGCCCACAAGACCAGTCAAAGACTGCATTCATTTGTCTGTGGGGCACATTCGTGTAGTGCAAGTTAATTTTAGGTTTGAAGAACGCAGAGGCAACCTTTCAGAGGGCAATGAATTATGCCTTTCATGACATCAAGAAAATCATTCAAGAGCTATATTTCTACATTGCTAACACTACACGATATGACTCAATCCACACAAATGTGTGTTTTGTGTCAGTTCTAGTCATTTACTTGGCTTTGGGGTTTCAAAGGATGGGATTCACCTTGACCCATGTAAGGTTCAGGTGATCATTGATATGCCTCCACCTTCAAATTTGCTTTAGATTCAAAAACTCCAAGGGAAAGCAAACTTTCTGAGGAGGTTCATTCCAAATTAAGATGAACTTGCTAAAGGTTATACGTGTTTTTTGAAAAAAGAAGTGGCCTTCAATTGGGATCAGGTTGCGCAAGATTCCTTTGATACTCTAAAGGAATCCCTAATAAAAGCATCATTAATGTACACTCTTGACTATCAAAAGGACTTTAACCTGTATCTAGCTGCAGTAGATACGACCATCGCAATGGTGCTATTTCAAGAAGACAATGGAATCGAACATCCTGTCTATTATTTAAGTTGAAACTTAAATGATACAAAAAGAAAGTACTCCTATGTTGAAAAGCTGGCTCTTACAACTATTCAAGTAGTACAGAGATTTCGACACTATATCCTCTTTCGCAAAACTACCATTTTATTAGATTGCAACCCTCTCTTACATCTTGTCACGTCAGTTACTTGGGGGAAAATATTCGAAATGGATAGCTATTTTCCAAGAGTTTGATCTGGAATTCGTAAAATCCAAATCAAAGAAATCTCTATTTTTCACAGAGTTATTATGCGACTTCCCTTCGTCGTCCAACAATTCAACATCCAAAGCATCAACCGTGGATGAATCTTTGTTTCTGATATCATCGAGCAATCTGTGGTATGGAGATATAATCATCTATCTCCAAACCCAAACATATAGGCCTAGTACCTCTTTTACTCGATACCAAGCAAAAGACTACATGATCGTCGGTGATACACTTTACTGTCGAGGTATCGATACAGTTCTACGAAGGTGATTCACCCATCAGGAGGCCGAAAAAGTCCTGAATGATTTTCATTCAGGCGCATGCGGGGGGTATCAATCTGGTTATGCAATGACACAAAATATTTTACGAGTAGGTTACTTCTGGCCAGCAATGTTCAAAGATTGCATAACAGCAGTCAGAAGTTGCCATGCTTGTCAAATCTTTGACCGCAAAACTAGAATACCACCCACACCTCTGCATCTAGTAGTTGTTATTGGGCCATTCACCAAATGGGGCATAGATTTCATGACATGTAACCCCACCTCAGCCAGGGGGCATGGGTATATCATAGTCATAGTTGACTATTTTATGAAATGGGCCGAGGCGATGCCTACATTAAACAACATCGGTGAAATAACTGCTTTTCTTTTTTAATCATGTAGTCTCCGGATTTGGTGTTCCACAAGCTATAGTCACAAATCATGGATTGCATTTCCATAATCAAATGATGGTTGAATTGGCTGCCAAATTAGGACTGTCCCATGACAACTCTACTCTATATTATCCACAAGCTAACGAGCAAGTTGAGGCGATCAACAAAGTCCTGAAGCGCATGCTGCAAAGGATGATTGGAATCCATAAACGGAGTTGGCACCTAATCATGTACTCGGCCTTGTGGGAATACTGGACACCAGTGAGAAATGTGACTGGATTTACACTCTTTCAGCTGGTGTATGGCCTGGAAGTGGTTTTACCAGTTTAGTGCGAAATTTCAACTCTGAATCTTGCAATCGACCTTCTTCCTAAAACTTCAGAGGAAGAGGCTCGTTTCTTGGAATTAATCCAAATAGATGAAACCTGTCGTGACACCGTCTTGGCTAACGAAGCGCATAAGAAATGAGTCAAGGCACAATTTGACAAGAATGTCAAACCCCGTGTCTTCTCAGAAGGTGACTTGGTCTTACTTTACGATCAGGAATCTGATAAATTGGGAGCAAGTAAGTTCCAGTCTTTGTGGATGGGTTTGTACATTGTTAAGCATGTATTAGCAAAAGGAGCCTACGAGCTAGTAGATTACGATGGGAATCTACTGTTGTAACGCCGAAAAGGGTTGTACCTTAAGCGTTACTATGCTTGAATAAGCGTAGTAATATCTTCATATGCTTTTGTTACATTTTTTGTTTTCGTCAAGAGTAATAATTTTGGTTTGGTAATCCACTTTTTCATTTTTTGCATATGTCAAACCTATTGGAATCATTTGTTGGATACGCCGACGAAGCTAGTCATAGTAGGTGAAACTTATCTTCTGTAGCCTAGGCCATCTTTCATCCAAGCGACGAATTAGTGATTTTTAGAGGGGTATGTATTGGTCGGTCAACGAACAACATCGCGCATTGATAAAGATCCTCTCTGATACCATCACACATGGCATATGTCAACTTGTCATCAGGCTAGATTCACAACTCATCATTCTAGAACTTATCATCATCCATTCCGTTCAGAATCTAGCTATCTATCATATGTTCCTAAGGGTCAGGATTTTGGAAAGGAATTTTGATTCTATTCAATATCAACACATTTCCAAAAAATTAAACACATTAACTAATTCATTAGCAAATTATGTGTTAGATAAACATTTGCAACATTTATAAAAGAAAAGCATTTCATCAAAATTTGCATCAGGATCATATAACTTAACCAAAATAAAGCTCCGAAAATCAAAAATATATATAACTGTTTATATTTTTTACATAATGTTCTATGTCCAAGACAAAATCGGTCATACAACCCAAAAAATCAAAAATGCAAGGAAGCACCCTAAACTAATGGTGCTGGTGATAACAAGTCACCACCTGTACGATCATACGTAAGAGCCTAGTCCATCTACTCGGCACGCCGGTGGTATGGTGCTGTAATCTCAGAGGTAACTCATCGGTCCTCACATCCTGAATGCCAAGGGTGAGACCCTCGATCTGATATTTCAATACTGCAAGGGTCTCAACTACATCCAAATCGCAAAGGATAGCCTCCCTACAGCCTCTCCTGCTGGAACGGCAGTTGCTAACCTCAGGCGCATTGTTGGTCGCACTGGTCCAATATCTGCATGGATACATGAGTTTTATTAGTATTGATAACATTTAAAAAACACAATAACATTATAAAAGCAATAAACAGAGACATGGTCAGAGATTGTTTTACCTATGACACCCCACTACTCACCAGCTGGCAGCACCAAATCTGGGTCACCCTGAAAATCCATCTCGACATATGGATACTCGGCATAAACCATCTGTTGATGGTTGAACCACTCGAAGAAGGAATCAGAGAATGAAACCTGCGATTGACCAGCATGTCTGGCCATAAGGTCAACCCATCTCTACATCCGTGGCTTTGTGGGTGTTGGCAGTCCAAGTGAAATGTATTGTGGCTACATCAGTGGAATCTTCTCCAAGGTGAAAGAAGTCATAATAGAACCATAACCAAAGTTCTTCGATATTTCATTCTTCACCTTGGTAAGTTGTTCTATTATCACCGGAAGTACTGCATCACACTAGTTGAATACCTTTGGTTCAAGGCATTCCAAGGCATATTGCATATAGGACCTATTGGCCAAGTGAAGAGCCGTGCTACCAGCCAATCTAGCAAAGGTGAATAATATGGTCCTCAAGGACTAGCCAGTGATGTCTCTAATGTTGATCTTTCCATCCCTACTCAGCTGAGATCCATCTCTACAATATTGGCGAATGTAATCCCTCATAGATTCGCCCCCACAAGCGAAACCTGATAGTGAGAGAGGGGAACCATGCCTCGACAAACATGTCAAAAAGTAGACATCCTCAATAGTCAAAGGGATGGATTTACCTCTAATATGGAACACTTGGATGGTAGGATCCCAGGCATCGAGAAAATATTGCAACAAGTTGATTTGTTGCCTCATGTTAGATATGCGGAAGAACTTGAGCAAGCCACAATTCCGCAATGCAGTTACCGTACTTGGATCAAGTAAGGCAATCATATTCTCCTCTTCATGCTCGCATTCATGCCATGTAATGACCATCTTGCTCTGAGGAATCTCTGAAAAACAAACAAGAGAAGTATTACGATCCTGATTTTGGAAAAAAAAGAAAAAATTCCATCAAAAATCGATGCATAAAGTTTCCTCCTTGCGCCCATCGCATCCTAGCTGTGTACTAGGTGGGATGCATACTAACTTGCCAATGGCCAGCTCAATTTGCATCGCACCTTTCGATGTATACTAGGTGTGATGGGGAGAGAATGAAATGTTCAAACCCCAGAGGCTCAAGAAAGTAGGAAAACATGCTCAGAATCAGAAAAGGAAAGAATTCAATTGAATAGCTCAGGGTTAGCTCCTACCTGGTCTAGATGGCACCGAAAATTTTCTGCAGAATCTCCTAGAATCAGTTGATGAAAATCGAAGGAGAAACACACCTCGAGAGCTCCAACAATCCCAAATTTGAATGAAATGGTAAAATCAGAGGTAAAAAACTACTTTTATGTTATTACTCAGGTAATTCAAGTAAGGTATTATTTTTTTAAATCATTTTTCAAGCATGTATGTACATTTCTAATCATTTTGATGGAGCAATTGAACAGGTAGTACGACCATCAAGAGAACATAGTGTTAACAGTGAATTGAACATCCTTGACTATTATAACGAGTAGTTTTATGCAAAGTTCAACTCGTTAAAAAATAAACCTAGCAATGAGCATATGTTCCCCTAGAGTTTAAGCTCATTAAAAAATGAACCCATCCTTCGGTAAATAACCATTGCGATCACATAATCATTAGATGTTGAGCCTTGGTCATGTTCTTACCATCACCTCCACTCTTTTTTAGCTGATCATACGCCTCCATTTGATTGTTTACCCCTTTTGAGGAACAGTTGTGACGAGTGATCCTATTAGCCATCTTCTTTACACTGCCATGATTGAAAAGTTCCAAACCTTACCTAGAACCAGCTGCTATCCGAAAACATCACTCGTTCCTCAAAAAACGAGTCTCATTTAATCTCTTTTCATCTGACTCATAAAATATGAAAAGATTGCCAAGCAATTGGCCTCTCCAGCTCATTAAGGCGATCAGAAGTGCCATCCCTCCTCTAGGTTTTAATCTCTTTGGACCTGAGGGATCATTACACAAAAAGATCAAGTGCTTGTCTTGTTCGGCTCATTAAAACTATCGAAAAGTCATCCATCTCGTATAATTTTATACTTTTTCAGACTCAAGGGATTATATTACAAAAAAGGATTACCAGAGTTTCCTTTCTATCTCTTTTCACACTCTCTAAAATTGAAAAGGACCGAGTTATCTTTGTCATTAAACTCATTAAAACAATAGCAACACACTTGTCAATGCAAACAAGAGCGAGTTTGATTGTTGCTAGGCTCGTTAAAGCATAGAGACAGGTTTTCCCAAAGGGAAAATTATAGAACAAGCATATGTTATCCTCTTCAAGCTTGACAAAAATAAAGAGGTACTAGTCAGCAATGACTAGGAAAAATTGGGAAGAAAACTTAAAAGAAACTTTATTGGTAGCAGGTCACTCTTGAACATGACACTTTCACTGCATCACCATGATTGAGTCGGGTTGGGTTATTTCGTTCACTAGTCATATCACCATTGGTCATCCGTACCATCCATTTTTGGGGTTAACGCTACCAATCCATTTCAATGTCGTCGATATGTTCAAGAGAAGTTGCTCAGAGAATTTACGAACCCAGCTTACATCTCATCCGCTACAATACCTTTACGCTTCATTCTTTCATGACCGCCACCCTGAACATCGTATCATCAGATCGTTTTCACCTCCACAAAATCATTTGCTTCGTTTCGTGTCGTAGACGTGGGATTCATTAGGGCCCTCCTACGATGGGTCACTTCTTGTCGACATCAGCTCATTATCCAAGAAGTTGACTTAGGAACAACCCTTTCAGTACTTTGAAGCTTGCATGCCTCAATGGCAAGTTTCTCACTTCCGGCGATAGGTTTATATCAATGGCCTTCGACCGAAAGATTTTTTGTGGTGTTCGACATT
>APFE030341284.1:39500-55349 GCA_000404065.3 Pinus taeda
TTTATCTTCTAAATATGTTATTCTCTTAACAATTTAAAACTTAATCAAATTCTTAGAAATCATTTCATCAGGTTCATAAACAATATGAATTTTGACTCGATCGCCTAACTAACAATAGCTTAAAGCATTTCATGAGTTCAATCCTCATAATTTCTCTAATTAATTTGGTTAAATAGAATTTAACCAATATTCAACTAACAAAATCACTAAAGAGACTATTATGGTTTTACTAGACTTGATTTGTCTTAAGCCAATAGAAAAGATATTTCATCAACTTACCACAATAATATTTTTCTACATTTCAAGCATTTAGAAATCATTTTAATTCTACCTAAATCAAACACATACAAAAGAATTACAATACTAGACGATAGATATTGGTTTCACACTTGATTCCATATATCAAAATCAATTATTCCAAACATTCTAAACTACCTAACGGTGTTTAATATACCAATATTAGTATATTTATTTGTAATAAAGATAAAATAATGGATTTAAATCTCAAGAAAATTCATGTTACGAATATCTATCCATTTAACTTTAGTTACACATAATCAATCCTCCTTAATCATGTCTATGAGATTCCATAAAAATAGTATTGTTCATTCTAACTAGAAGAATTACTTAGCTCATAGATATATGTTACTATGGATTCCACTCCCATACCTTACCTCATTGCTTAGCTCATACATATATGTTAGTATGGATTCCACAACAATACATTTGCTCATAGATATATGCTAGTATGGATTCCACACACATAAATTATCTCATATATATATATGCGAGTACGAGTTCCACACCCATACATAACTTAAGGAAAACATAACCTTCAAGTGTTCCTTAAAATGGATTCCATAACCCTTCATGCGCCAATAATTTAAGGTTCTTCTTTATTAGGAAGGTCATTCCTCAACCTGGTATTTGAGTAATTTCAAGTTATTTGATGCATAATGTCAACCCGAACTACACAAAATCATGTAAAGAAATCATAGGAATTCCATTATTACTCATTAAGAATGTATTCTCAAATCATATTTTTAAACATCAAATTAATGCACATACATTACTCTTGAATCTACATTCACAGTTAAAAGTGACATCCTTTAAGGTAGATTTTGTTAAATTTCCATTATTGTAGGTAATAAAAGAGTCAAAATTAACATGATGAACTTAATCATCATGTTAATTGAATCTTAGCCTTACACTTGTTACACATTCCCATGCATACACACCAAGTTCATCATACTATACTTTAGATTAGGCCAATATTTTTCTTGGTAGATACAATTTCAGCTAGTAAAAATGGATAGTAGGCCCATATCGCACTGATAATGATGCAATAAACATATATTAAACCATTCATCCACTCCATATATCTCACTCACCCATTGAGAATCAAACCATTCACATTCTTGTGTTTAAAATCAATTTTCTTAAGAACATCCTTTCCTAGCATATCTTTAAGTCTTTTAACATATTTCTAATATTGTTTCTTAACAAAAATATAAGGGAATATAAGAAAACATTCTTTTTATTTCATGAGTTTCTAAATGACATAATAATAATAATAATATCCCTTATGCAACCAATATGCTTCCAAGTCAACATATGCAATAATTCAACATGCATGCAAAATCAACATTCATACATCATCAATCTACCAGCAAACATGTTGGCCCATTAGGCCCCAGTGTTGTAGCTGGCTCTAACACCAAATGTAAGGTCCATCTTTACCAACCTTTAATAACATAGAGAATTAAAGGTCACATTGAACACTAGTACTCAATTAAATGTTTTATTTTTATTTTATTTGTAATTATAATATGACTAACATAGTTATCATGTAACCATGTTCCTTCATCTATTTCAATAAAATAATATAACATAAGAAGCCATTGCTAACTTCACCCTAAAACCAATTCCAAAACATATTTCTCCCCAACTCTAAAAGAAGATAACATGTTCTCTTTCCATATGTATATGTGAGAACTATGTAAGTCTGGTAATAAACTCCACCATGATACCATGTGCAAAAATTAAGATAGATCAACCTATTTGATCTCCTAGATTATTCTAAATAAGTTTCGCTTATTTACTTTTGACATCATAACCATAAAAGTATGCCACGATAACCTAAAATATTATGCTTCTATCATAAAAAATCACATATAAGGGTATGAGTATTAACCTACTTGTAACATGATAAATGAAAGAGGAATATGCCTCTCTTAATTAGTAAATCTAATAAATATTGATTCATCGACTAAAAGTCCTAGTGGCATTGCTTCAATCTTGAGACGTGTATAATGAATGTTGCAGCAAGAGCAACCACTGTGGACTTACCAAATATGGGCACACTAGTTGTTTGATACCAACATTAAAACATAATATTGCACCCATGAATACATGTAGCTCATACAAAAGTTATTATGCTCACTTGAACAAAATCCTACAGAATTAGTTACTGTAAAATTGTTTCCAACAATAACTCTTCGTTTAAATGAAAGGTTTAGGTAATAAAAGTAACAATTATCCTATTCTCTATTCACACTTTAGCAGCTTATTAAATTCATTTTCACATTCGTACAAAAACTTGCAGACATAGGAAGCTACATCCATTAAATAATCTATTCATAAATTTTCTAGTACATAAAAGTTACAGTAAGTAGGACATTTACGCTAACAATTTATATGCACAAAAGCTACATCCATTGATTCCTTTTGAAAAACAATTTGCAAGCATGCAATCTACAAGCTACAACTATTGAGGCCTTATGAAAAAAACTTTGCAAGCATACAATCTACAACCATTGATTCTTTTTGACAAACACTTTGCAAGCATTCAATCTATAGTCATTGAGGCAGTTTGTCAAACACTTGGAAGCCACAATCACTTAAGGAGATTTGACATGAATCTAAGATTCTTACTCAATCTATTGAGCTCATAAAATTTATAAATAAATTATTTAAATGACAAAATATTAAAACAGAGACTAAATCATCTTATTCTTTCACCCAAAACTTTATAACAAACGCACACAATTGGCAACAACAATCTACAAACTCGCCTAGATTTACTATATGGATTCTAAAAAAGTGTTTTTTGGAATCAAGTCATGCTTTGCATGTTTTTTTGGTATGGATACCCCCTGATTTTAATCTTAATCGTAACAAAAATTCCCAAGGATGCAATTTCTTAAAACAACAACAATAAAAATTTCTACCACCTCATTTATTACTTTTGTCAATCATTTAGTGTGAAAACTTCAACTACAGTTGTACATGGAGAAAGAAAACCCAAATTTATGCTAATATGATATTTTCATCACCTCATGACAACCTTCTATGGATAAAAATTCATTATAAACTGAACTTAAAAACTTTAACAACACATTCTTTTTTAATCCCCTTACATCTACATTCTCAACTACAACTGCCATTCATTATTGGTTAGCTCAGAATTAACTCTGTAATATCTCATAAATATTCACAAGTAGAAAGTTCCAATAATTGAAATATTTACAAAACTTTAAACTAATAACTTAAATTTCAAGAATGCTTATGAACATACCTCATTGTGTATTTATACAACTCCAAAAACATGGGAATATGCTCCAACTCCAATGAGAGTATGCATATATTTACTAACACATTGTGAACCATCCGATTTTCCACCCAATCATATCCAAGGATAACTTCTCCCGTTGCAACCTCCTAGAAGTAAGAGCTCCCAAGAAGTATCAAACTATAGTAGAGAGATATACAAGGAAAACTAAGGAATACAAGTTCCACTTCCTGTCAATACCACTCATGGACAAATCCATAGGGCAAAACTACTTAGTAATTTACTTTATGAAGCTTATATTAATTTCAACAACATTTGGCTACTCTGCTAGACTCTCCTTCTCACAAACCTCTTCAACTCTCTCCAACTCTTGGTATTACAATTCACTTCTTTCCCCCCCCCCCCCCCCCCAAGTGAGAATGCATGAGACACAAATATAGGAGGAGCAAAAAATTATTGTCATAAAGGAGAAGTAATATGTATTCTTTGCATTCCATTTAGAGGAGTGTAACTCATGCCATTAAGGAGAGATATGCATGCCTTAGTTAAGGAGAGTGTAACTTAAGCATTAAAGAGTGTATAAGCGGAATATTTTATGATATGTCTTTAATGAGTGTAAGAGAAATATGTCAATCTTTGATGAGTGCATAAAAGAAAGTGTAATGTAGTATTAAAAGAGAGAGACAGAGATACATAGAGCCATGAGAGTCATCAAGGAGAGGTTTGAAGTGATAGAGGAGATGAAGGTGACTTGTAATTCCCTTCTAATAATAATATCATAGTCTCATAAAGGATAATAATAACATTAATAATATTAATAATATTGAGGATTAAGTTGAGATTGAACTATTAGGATTGATTAATGATAAGTTAAGTGATTTTCCTTCAAGTATACTTCATTACCCATTGATTTAAGGTGATTTTCTATTTTTGGGAAGTCATACTTGAGATGTTAGACATGGCTTTATATTTTTAAAAAGTCACTCCAAAATTGTCAGAAATGAGATTTTCTTAAGGAAATTCATCCCTGAGCTTCCGATGAGTGGTATTTTTCTTCTGAAGAATAAGCATTTTGCATCCCTATTGCATACATCTCTGTGCCTTATTAGATTGAGGATTTCGCACCCTGATCTACTCGAAGGATCAAATATTCCACACCTTGATATTTTAAATATTTAGGACTCTGCATCCCTATCCTTTTATTATAGATCCAAAACTCCACATCCTTATCTTTCATGGATTTAAGAATCCGTGCCCTAATCATTTTATTATATATCCACGACTCCACATATTTAACTTTCATGGATTTAGGACTTCGCGCCCTAATTTCCATGGCTTATCATCCACCTCTACTTGGAAACTCTTTGCTTCACCTTAAATTACTGATTGTGAGCTCATACAAATCTGAGGGTTCGTTGGTCAGGCCTTGTTCCAAGACCTGCACACATCAAAACCTAATAGATCAACGAAATAATAAGAATTTCATAATAAACTTATTCACATTTACCAAAAATTTTGCATGACTTCCATAGTCATTTTAGTTCTAGAGTAATGACTTCCATAGCCATTTATAATTTGAACATCCTCACTTGCAGATAACCAAGTCCCCTGTCACATCCTACTCAATACAATTTAAAGCATATATAATCATAAAAATCATGTATCATAATTTCCACAACCACTTAAAATTTGAGCATCCTTGTTTTCAAATGACCATGTCCCTTGCCAAATCTTGATCAATATAAGATTAAGCATATATAATCATATAAATCATGTGCCATGACTTCCATAGACATTTATAGTTTGAGCATCTTTGTTTGCAAATAACTAAGTACCCTGCCACATCCTGCTTAGTACAAGATTATGCATATATAATCATACAAATAATATATCTTCCATAAATCATAACTAACCATATGTTCCACATAACCATGATCATCCATGGATCTATGTTTCTTAATCTTAGATCACCATCCATAGCAACACCTATGTATAAACTAGGATACCAAAAGAGAAAACATCGATAATATGTTCTTAAACAAAATCAATTCTTACACACAACCATAGATATTATCATAAGAACATAGAAACTAGGTGACCCAAACTAGGTTTATATCATATAATCATGTACATAAGTCTGTCATGCATAATCTTATATCTTTACATCAAAATCACCCTCTCTAAGTGTCACAAAACTATCCTTTGCAAGGTTGGACACTACATACTCCCCCTCTTAGATTAAACTTGGCCTAAATTTTTATTATAGTCGTTGGATATATATATGTGTGTGCGTGTGTGTGTTCATTTATATTTAAACAAGAATGCAACAAATTACAGATATAACCATAACTACAAAGATGCAGCAGAAATAACACTTCATTTCATTAATATCAAATATTGAAATATACTTACAGATAGAATGGAAATAAGGCTAGCTCGGGCGATGGTAGCTTATCTTTGAGGAGACATGTGGTGGCTACATGCCTTTGAACTAAATTACAATGAAGCTCAATGGACTTTTTATTATTGAAAAATAAGAACAACCACTAAACAACCAAAACCCTAACACGAGGAGATGTAATACCAGGAGTTTATGGGCTCCGTTGGGGTGAGTTGGACAGCCAACTTCCCAGGGTCGTAAATTCGTCATATTATCTTAGTTTGACGCGCATGATAACCCATTGGAAAGATCTCTCCAAGGAATATGACAAAAAAGACAATTTTCATTACAAGATATATGGCAGTATATTTCCAAAAAAACATCATTTAGGGCCTCAAAACAGCCCCGAAAATTTAGGACCTGAAAAACTGCTAAAAATAGTAAATTGTGCTACAATTAAGGAAACTAAAAAACGAAAAGAAATGAAGGTGAGGGTCCAAGTGGTATTGGTGGGTGGCCACCAATATCCACCTAGATCATTCCTCCCCCCTTAGGAAGCAATGGTCCCCATTGCGTTGAGTTCCTCAATGAGATGAGGAAACTTCTATTGAACTTGGTCCCTGGTGAGCCACTTGCCCTGGTGAAGGAGTTGGCCTACTTTGAAAACTCGATACATTTGGATATTTTGTTAGCAAGTGTTATTGATCTACGTGTCCATGATCCAATCAGTTGTGGCTTGCTCCATACAATCTGGATTTAACTCTAGAGGTGTGAGTTGTTCTACAATGTCTGATGTGTCTAGCAATGGTGGAAAGTATGGTCAAAGGTGGTCCACATTGAACACTGGGTGCAGAACAAGGAATGGTGTAATGTTGAGCTCAAATGCATTTTCATCCATAACCTTGGTAATGGTTTAAGGACCATATCGGAGTGGTATGAGTTTATGATAGGCTCAGGTATGGCATTCCTTCTGCAAACACAACCAGACTTTGTCGCCCACCCGAAACCTGTGTGGCACCCGATGTTGATCATGTCGTTGCTTGTACTTGGCATTTGATTTCTCCAAAATGCCATGGACCTACTGCTAGATATGTTGTATGTGCTCAATGAAGTTTTTTTCCTTATCGGCTTCCCATTAGACATGAGCCGAATCTACCTGAGTAGCTGCAAATGGTATGGCCACATCAATGGGACATAGTGGTTGGAATCCCAAGCCCACCTTAAAAGGGTTGTGGTACATTGAGCTGTGGAGAGCCTAGTTATAGTTGTGTTGGACATAGGGAAGGCTCTTGTCCCATGTGTGTGGATGACTTGAGTTTTACATGCGCAGAATGTGTACGATCATCCTGTTGATGACCTCTGTCTAGTCATCAGTTTGGGGATGGAAAGTTGCGGACTTAGTGAACTTGGCATCCAGCATTGACCAGAGGTTAGACCAAAATGTACTGAGGAACATTTTGTCCTGATCTACGATGATAGACTATGGGATCCTAAAGTGTACCCACATTCGTTCAAAGAAGAGTTTAGTAGTGGCTTCTGCTGTGATATTCTTCTTACAGGCTGCCAGAATGGCCATCTTCGAGAATCTGTGGACGACCACAAAAACACAGTTGTTTCCATGCTTAGTAGAAGGAAGCCCCAACATGTAATCCATGGAGATGGATTCCCAAGGTCGACTAGGGGTAGGTAGCGGAATATAGAGGCCTTGATTCTTGATGGTCGATTTAGCAATGATGCAAGCAATGCAAGATCTGATGTACTTCCCGACATCCTGTCAAATATTCAGGTAATAGAAATACTTCTCCAATATTGCCATTGTTTTTTTGAACCCAAAATGCCCAGTGGCCTAACTATAGTGCGCTTCCCAAATCATCTTGGCTCGCTCACTTGAAGGAACACAAAGGTGTCCCAAGTGGCATAGCAGAGCATCTTGGAGGTGAAAATATGGAATTTGTTAACCCTCTAAGACAATCCGATATGTGTAGCCAAACTCTGGGTCACTTTTGTAGAGAAGTGGTCAATGAGAAGTCTCGTGCCCACAACAGTTGAGCATAGTGGTTAATGCCATGATCGGCGGTCGGCTGAGGTAGTCTACAACATTATTAGTGCTACCCTTCCTATACTTGATATTCAAATGGAACTGCTATAGGTATGTGGACCACTTTTGATGGCAATCATTCTCCAAATTCCCTTGCATTTGTATGAACTGCAGTGGTCGGTGGTCTATGTGGATGACCATTTTCTTCCCCAAAACATAATGCTTCCATTGTCAGCGAGCTTGAACAATGGAGTACATCTCTTTGTCATAAGTGGGATACTTCTGGACTGTGTCTGAAAGTGTATCACTATGATATGCCATTGGATGCCCCTGTTGAGTAAGGACTGACCCAATAGCATAGTCAGAGGCATTTGTCTCTATCTCAAATGGTTGTTGCACGTTTGGTAAAGTAAGCGCTGGTGCAGAGCAGAGGCAATGTTTCAACTCTGCAAATGCCTTTTGTTGAGATTCAAACCAAAATAATTTTTCTTTCACTCCTCCCTTGGTGACTTGACTCAAGGGCCAAGTGATATGAGAGAATCCCAACATGAACCTGCGATATAAATTGGCAAGACCCAGAAAGCTACGAGCTCTATGAAAGTGGTTGGAGCTGGGCAATCCCGAATGACTTGGATCTTGGTTGGATCCACATGCACCCCTCGTTCATCAATAATGTATCCCAGATATAGAACCTGGGTCATGCCAAAAGTGCATTTCTACAAATTGGCACATGAATTGTGTTTCCAGAGTGTTTGAAGAACCTGTCGGATGCAGTGGAGGTGCTCTTTCCAACTCTAGTTGAAGATCATGATGTCATCCAAGTATACCACTACAAATGAGTTGGTGAATGGCCACAAGATGTCATCCATCAGCCTAATGAAGGTTGCAGGAGCATTCATCAACCAAAAAGGCATAACCAACCGTTTGAAAAGGCCCTCCTTGTCTTTGAAGGAAATCTTCCACACATCAGAGGGTTCGATTACTACCTAGTGATAGCCAGACTTCAAGTTGATCTTGCTAAAATATTTCCCCCCTTCAGTTGGTCCAGAAGGTCATCAATCCATGGGATCAGGTACCTATTTTGGACAGAGACCTTGTTCAACGCCTGGTAGTTAATACAGATTCTCCAAGTCCCATACTTCTTCTGTACCAACATGATCGAGCTCCCACAGGGCGATGAACTCAAACATATGTGACATTTCTACAGCAGCTCCTAAATCTGCCTCTTAATTTCTTCATTCTCTAGAATATAGCACTGATAGATTGGTCCATTAGACAGTGGCACACCTAGGGTCATATTGATGGAGTGCTTGACCTGACAATGCAGAGGCACCCCTATGGTGGAGGTGAAGATGTCCTCGTACTCCTCCACGACCTTGTCCATCTGTTTGTTTCATGCAGAGGGGTCGTGTTTGGAGGTTGTGGCCATCGTCTTCTTCTTTCCCTAAGGTCATATCATTAGGAAAACAAATTTCCCAGTTTTGGAAATGAGCATAATGCATTATTTTGCAATAACCAAAGAGATGGTCGTAGGCGGTGCTACCTCTGGTATCCTGTACAAATTATTTCCCAAAGTAACAATAACAACACAAGGCCTTCACTCATACATAGCATGTCACTTCCATAAGTATGGTTGGCCTAATAATACATCAAAAACATTAAGGGGAGCAACATCACATAATACCTCATCCATGAAGGGCTTGATGTTGTATGGAAGGTGGCACTATTGGCTCACGCAAAGATCTTGTCCTTGGTGAAGCCACCAATTGGTGTATGGTGGTGGATGTGATGTGGTCGGTAGGCCTAGCTGCTTCACAACCTCTGCCGAAATGGGGCTCATTTGGCTCCCATTGTTGACATTGAAATATAGCGGGGAACCCTTTACCCACATCTGGGAGTGGAAGAGGCACTCCTCTTCCTTTGGATCTTTAGGTTCCTCCTTCTGGATCTTCGTGGTGGCAATAGTGGCATTGGGCTCCACATTGATAATCTGCTTCCCTTTGTTAATCCACTTGTCAGGTTCTGACTCAGAGTTGCAACATGCATCTGATTATAAAGCCTTTAGCTCGGCCACTAGTGACTGCTTGGCTTAACACTCACTTGAGTTATGAGTGGAGCTCTTATGGAACTCAAACCAATTTCCTGTGTCCTTCTTTGGCTTCACAGCATTGTTCTTTACTTACGGCCTTGGCATGTTGTCCTGGATTGCCCTGCCTTGGCTTTTTCCTTGTTCTGTGGTTTGGGGGCACCTTTCCCTTGCTTCGGATTCACAGACCCAAAGTCTCGCTTCTTTTGTTTAAACTTTTTCTCGATCTTGACCACATATCAGTATGTCGTACTAAGCGAGGAGATGTCCAGGAATTCCATCTCATCATGGATGTACCTATATAGGTAGTCCAGGTACTTGAGAACCAAATGCTTCTTAGAATCCTTGATACCCAACTTCATGTGAAGGGTATGAAAACCATTGGTAAACTTTGACACATCTTGGTCCATTCCCTGTCGCAGCATTGTCCACTTTATGTATTTATCCTCGTAGCTCTTGATGAGGTAGTACTGCTCCTTGATGGCATCCCGAAATGAGTTCCAAGTCGGTGTGGCTGAAATCAATGAGTTCGTACCTTCATTCCTCTGCTCATAGTAGGTTTCCCACCAGTCCTTGACATGGGGGGATGCTTTGAGAAGTGAAAAGGTGATCTTTTCCCAAATAGAAAGATCATGAATGAAAAAATATCCTTCTAGTAGATTTAACCATTTATCCATAGCGTCTGGAATGTCAAAGTTAACTTGTACCTTAAAGGGTGTGGTAATTCCAAAGTAGCTGCCAAAAGTAGATGCATCGTCCCTGGGTAGTCATTGAAGGATCTGAGCAAAGTTGTCCATCATCGCATTCCTTTGTCGCTTGAGGGCTTCCTTAAGTAATATTTGGATAGGATATCCTACCCCCTCGTCTTTCTTTTCATCCACCATGGGAGGCCATCGATATTTGCGAGGTTGGTCTTGCAAAGGTTGCACTAGTTCAAGCCCTACTCCTTATATCACAACATCGTTGGGGACATGCAAAGAAAAACAGAGAAAGAGGAGACCGCTATGATACCACTGATCTGGATTTAAACAGGAATGCAAAAAATTATAGATATAACCATAAATACAAAGATGCGGTAGAAATAACACTTCATTTCATTAATATCAAATACTGAAATATGCTTACAAACAGAATGGAAATAATACTAGCTCGGGCGATGGTAGCTTATCTTTGAGGAGAGATGTGGTGGCTACATACCTCTGAACTACGTTACAATGAGGTTGAAGGGCCTTTTCATTATTGAACAATAAGATCAAATCCTAAACAACCAAAACCCTAACCCAAGGAGATGTAACACCAAGAGTTTATGGGCCTCGTTGAGGTGAGTTGGACAGCCAACTTCTCGAGGTCACGACTTGGTCACATTATCTCCGTTTGACACGCATGACAACCCATTGGAAAGATCTCTCTAAGGAATACGACGAAAAAGATGATCTTCATCCAAAATCGCTGGTGGTATATTGCCAAAAAAATGTCGTTTAGGGCCTCAAAATGGCTCCGGAAGTTTAGGACCTGAAAAACTGCTAAAAATAGTAAATTGTGCCACAATTAAGGAAACTGAAAAATTGAAAGAAACAATGGCGGGGGTCCAAGTGGAATTGGCGTGTGGCCACCAATATCCACTTGGATTATACATACATACATACAACATATAATATATATATTATATATATATATATTATATATAATATATATATAATATATATATATTTCTAAAATCCAGTTAGGTTGTCCATGAACACCAAAAATACTTTTATTAATCAATTACCATGTATATTTATGCCATACTAAATAGATTTTAACATACACTACAATACATACTATATCAAAATAAGCATCTAATCAAGCATGTTATATCTGCATAATATTATTTGACAATGATCTCACATTACAAATGATTGTATTTTCCTTATCTAATGCATTACGAATTCAATAATATTTCCTATGTCATTCTCTTAGGTTTCTATAGAAAATTTGAGCTTTCCAAATCACAAACAACACCCACAACATTGATGGTCCATCCCATCTCACAATCAAATTTGCATACAAGAAGAATCAAATCATCCACATACAATATCCATTGACATTATGCAAAAAATCATGCCATACATAACCCACTCTTACAACCCACTCGATTTATGCCTCTTCTCAATCCAAGTTTTCGATTTTTATTCCATAAGGTAGACTTGCAATCAAAATATTTAATATCTACCTACAATTTTTACTAAACGTTTACCCTTTAGGAAAAATCACAATTAGAGGTTCAATACATAATTTATTTTTAAATTAACAAGTTAAGGTTCCATATAGTCCTCATTGACCCACTTTTATATTATATAGCATTCCTTGAATTCCCATTATCTTCATTATTATTCACTTTTCTTACTTGGGAATCAATTATGAATGACTCCGTTAGAAGATATACATTCCAAAAACAATTAAATATATATTTTTGAAAGTGGCTTGTAAACAAGAAAAACTTTCAAATTATACAAATACAATATCTATTGGAAATAATACCGAGAGGGGGGGATGAATCAATATTTACAATCTATAACTTTTTTATTTCCATAATCAGATTTATATATGCTACTTCAGTGAAGGGAACCTGCATGTGCACAAAAACTGTTCTTAAGGCAACCAACGTATATCCAGTGAACTTATGATTTAGTTAATTCATCATATGTTGACCTTTAATCAGTGCATCAGTACTTTATTAAACATTAAACAGTAACCATGTGTAGTAATAACAGAATAAACCATCACACCTAAGCAACACACATGAACACCAATATTTAAGGTGGAAAGCCAATGTGGGTGAAAACCACCTGATGCTTTCGTCTTTGTCTTCTTTTAATAATAAGAAAATTTGTTTTACAATATTGTAATGGTGCAGACTCATACCAGTATGAAGGCTTCTACCTGTAGAAGGTTACAACCTTCTCTCATTCTCCAGCTTCTACTGGAAGGGAGCTATTGGATACCTATACCAATAGGTTTCATATTTCATGATTGGCAAATATAAGTGCCAAATATGCTCCATCTTTGCTGCCACAAAGGTTCCATCTTTACAAAGAAAAGAAAAGGTGTATCTAGGCTTGCATATTCACAAAAGTTTATGGATGACCCAACAGCCTAATCTGGATCATGCCATGTTTTCAATTTATGTTGTAGAATAGAGAATGAAATCTGTCCAAACTGTTTAATCTTGGCAGATCAGTAGCTAGGTAGAGAAACTAAGGTTCCCAACTGCTTAATCTGGGACCTTGGAAGGAATAAGGGTAGTATTAGATAGGAAATGAAAGCAAAAATCCAATGAAAAAGAAAAGCGCATACAAAGGGTTTGCAAGTCCAAGTGCACCCTCCAAGAAGGAATAAAAAATGGTAGGTGAACTAGTTGGGTAGGTAGATGGGGTTGCAGAAGTGATGTTTCTTCAAAGGCCAAAGTTGCTAAGCAACGTCCAAATGTACAATATAGTGGAGCATGACTAACTCCCTTTCCCATGTGTATATTACTCATTACTAACACCCCTTCATGGATTGGTTCATAGGACAAACTCAAAGTCTTGTGATGGTACTTATGGCCTTTAAAAGCCACATTTCTTGTGTAAAACTCTTTTCACTTTCATCTACTCTTGACTCCCAAATATTTTCAAGAAAACTTATTGGCACTAGCCCTCATCCATATGTTCCCTCCATGTTAACAACTAACTCTACTACTTAGCTCCCTATACTCCATTATCCCTACTATTATAACACCATGGTGTATAAATCCCACAGTGTATAAATATTCCCCCCTGGTACTATAGCCATAATCTTCACTCCCTGGGAATTGAATTAACACCTGGTTAAGGTCAAGAACCCATGTTCCACCTTTTTCTCCATCTCAACCCGTTTCCCTACCCAAAAGTTCCATGTTGGCCTTAAAAAACCCTTGAAGGAAACCTTTTAATCCCCTAAAAACCACCCAAGGGCGGAAACATTATGGAAATATCCTTCTCCCGCCTTATCCTAAGGTCGGGAGCCAGCTATTCCTTTTTTGTTGTATAAATCCATCGGACCCCTTTTCCTATAGTTCTGCCTTCACAAATTTTTGCACCCAAATTTTTCATCAAATCCGCAAATTTCACAGTTTCCTAAGGTTGGTGGACCGAGTTATTTTTGTAAATAAAACTATTGAAAAACCTTCGAAAATCATTTGTCGTGTGGAGGGTGACCGCCGGTCGCGATTGCCGAAAAATATAGTTTTTTAAACCCACCCACTGACTGCTATTTCCCGTGCAAGTTATCCTCCCGATGACCGTCCGATTGCAGTTGTCCCAGATCTACGACATGCAGTGATTTCGGGAAAACCCGACGTCCGGCAGTTAACAAGGACAGGAGTTATAGCCCGCGCAGGTTGATCACCCGACAGCCGTCAGATCGCGCGCCCACGGATCAACGGCTCACATCAGTATCGGAAGACCCCCTACGTCTGATAGATACCTTCCGATATCTGTCAGACGCTTACGTCATGCGGGGATAGATGTCACGCCCAAATTCCATCGGAGCCCCCTCTGACAGATTCTTTGCCGTGCAGGAGGGGTCCCGATATGGCGACACCTGTCCCGCCCACGTCCTCGTCCTACTGCCATGCACGTCATCACCACGTCCGCCCACCTCGTCCCTCATTCGCCCACCTGGCCGCCACCTCATCGTCCCCGTGGACCGATCTTAGGCCGCCACGTCACTCGATGACGTCCTGCTGACGTCATCCAACCCGGGCCCTCATGCTGATGTCATGCTGACGTCATCCAAAAAAGTGCGCCAATAAACTATAAAACCATATTTTACGGTTTTTTCGCCAATTTTGTCATTATTCTGGGAAAAGCACTGCTCTGCTGTCTGCATGCATTCCACGACGACCATTCTACCAGCCAGCCTGTGACCATTTGCAAGAGTTCAGAGCGCTAACCCAGCTGCTGCCTCATCCCAAGCCACTGTTGAACAGGTATTTGAGTCTTCATCTTCTTTCAAACTGGTTCTTTCATAATTTCTTGTAAAATCCACCGTAAACAGCCATAAGATTGAAATTCAACCAAGAAACCAACTATATCCTACCTCAATTGGACCGTTTAAGGTTGAAACGCAGTGGCGGAAACCTCATTTAACTTCAATTTCTGTTAAAACCCTACCCTGTTCGCGCAATCGTGGACTTCCTGCATTACTCCCGAACTGTTGAAGGAGGTTTGTCCCACTGCAGAAAGGCCTTCTCAGAAAGCTCAGCATTGTTATATTTGACTGTACACCAACCCTGTTAGTCTCGGTCCCCCTCAATTTCACTGTTTCAATTAGCAGACCCGGCATCTCAAGAAATACTTGAGGCAGACATGGATACCCCTGCAGGATCAGCAGCCCTCAATGTGACTCCCTTGAATGCTCCTCAGAGAGAGCTGGATTGGCAAGACTTTGCAGATTTAGACTACCAGATCTCAGAAGACGCCCCATCCAAATGCACATTCCACATTCATCTGCTAAATGAATTCAGGGCTAGGCACAGGGATGGAACAGATATCCTAGGCATTTGGGAGTCCTCCCTCCCAACTTTTAAAATGCCCCAAGTCAAGCAGTTCCCTGACCTTATCTACTTGTGTGCTAGTTGTTATGATCTAATACAAAGGGTTGTTATGAATCCTCGAGGCGAAGTTGTATTTTACACTACCCCTCAGGCCATCAGGGATATGGTCCAATTCAAAACCCAAAGAAAACTGATTCCTTTATCCCTGCTGGACCTA
>APFE030341284.1:55907-68989 GCA_000404065.3 Pinus taeda
CAATTCACTTGTAACCAACAGGATGGATAAGAGCAACCACACATAGTGGAAGGTCTTACCCTACTCTTGGGCCTCCCTACAGTTCGTCAGGAATTCATCACGGAGGAACTGCACCCAATTGAACTGTACCCCTTCTGCACATTGCTCGGCCAGTGCAATGACCGTTTCTAGTACCTCATTGCCCTGAAATTTTTGCATCACCATTCCTGCCAACAACTAAGTAGCAATGCATACCCCTTTGTCCTGAATACTAGTAATAACGTAGCCTCTCTGCTTTTTCTCCAACTTAGATTTCTTTTTCATGGCTTTCACAATTGTCAAGTCTCTAATTATGCCAACGATTTCCATAGGGTCCCTTCTTACATAGGGAAGCTGAGAGATCTTATGAATGAGCTTCGTCATGATGGGGATGGGCTCTTCCAACCATAAGTGCCCATCATGCACCAGGTAGAGCAATTGCCTGATGACAAATATTGTGATTGGGGCTTGGTGAAAATGTGGAATTGATAGGAGGTGGAGTAGCCTGGCCTCCTCCACCCCACGTAGCCAAGTTTGTGGCTGCAGTGTCGTAACGTCCCCCTCCATGCTTTTTTCCATCAGCTTGCTAGTTTCCAAATGGGGAATCTTCTTGCTATCTGCAAGGTCCCAGTCTTCAAACTTCATATTGGGAATCTAGCTTACAGTTGTTCCTTTGAACAGAACCCCCTTGGGGAGGGACTGGCATCCAAATCTCTAGGTACCTTTACCCTCCCTTTTCACGGAGGGACATACTTGGGTAGTTTTGCTACAACATGTACTGGCTGGATGTCTTCTTCCTTCTCTTCCGCTAGTTCCATTTCTTCGACAAAGGTCGAATGATCCTCTTCCTCATCGTCACTCTCAATATTAACTATTTTTCCCTTTTCTTCAATTGACAATTTTCTTAACCGCGAATTTCACGGCAACATATGGACTGGTCCGACTACCTATGGGTCCTTCTTGGATCTTGGTGTTTGGGGCGATTTAGGGAATTCGCGTGCATCCCCTACCGGCGACATAGGATTTTGTGCGACTCCCTTAGTTGATGACATGACTCTGATCAAAGACTCTTGTGTATCCTTCGGAAATAATTTAAACCATGGAATTGCTCTTACAACCTCCTCATTCATCCTGTTCATGCCCTCTTGATAGTGTAACAACTTTATTCGCAAGATTCCAAGGGTTGATCAGAGGAGGGCCATCTGTAATTTATAGGCCTGTTGGAATTCAAATTCAACTGTCCCCCCATAGTCGAGCTCATTAATGTTAGAAGCTCAGCAGATCTTTTCAAATCTAGTTCTGACTTCATGCCTTAAATGATCACCGCCCACTTCTTCTTGCCTTAACTCAGACATCTTGTCATGAACAGTGACGTCAATAGTCATTTCCTTGTTTTTTTGCACGGTAGTGTAGCCCCTTCTGCGTGACCGTGACCCTTGTGACATACCGACCTTGCGCACATCCTTATTGTTGTGCAACCCCTTAACAGACTGTTTTATAGTCCCACACTCTCTTTCAGCTGTTTGGAGTGCCGAGACTATCTCTTCTTTGGCTAGTTAGGTGGTCGCACCTTTTTGGTGCACCACTATTATGTCTTGGTGAGAAACCCATGACACAGTCTCTATTGTTGCTGTTATGCATACTGCTAGATGTGGTGCACTTTCCCCATTCCCCCGTAGAGTGAGTTGTTGCCTTAACCATGGTATTCAATCAATTACCTTGTGGTTATACTCCTCCAATTAATCCTTAGGTTTGTGTGTATCTGGCTGCAACTTTCCAGGTTTTTTGTTCATAAAGTCCTCCTTTAGTTCTTTTTCCATTCATTTAATCTCTGTGTCCAACATCATATTCTTCATTTGAAGTAGAATCCTGTCCCGTTCTAGTTCATGAAGATGTGCACTCCCTAGTTGAATAGATTTTTGAATCCTTTCATATTCTTCGCAAGATCTTATGAATTCTTCAGTCCAGACTTTGCATGCTGCTCTCTTTACTAACATTGCTACATCCACAGCCACCCATGGAGGTTCTTCAGGGACCTCAGTTCCTATACCATTTTGCAACTTTTTTGTGGCCTCGTTCTTGCATAGTGTTGGGTGTAAGAATTACACTTAAGTAAACTCCTCAACACTTAAATTGTCAACCTAGGGGATTCGTAAACTTAGAGATGAAGCATAGGCAATGCCAGAGATGATATGAATATTTCTAATGTCAATCCCTACTTTCTTTAAAGGAAAGATTGCAGAATCAAACTAAAGAGAGAAAAAGGCAACTTGAATCATCAAAATAATCTAAGACTGGAACAAGGAAGAATGCATTTGCAAAAGAGATTTAGAAAGAAAGGGGCAATCACTCTAGCTAACTATTGATCAACTACTGAGTGTGTTTTTATTTAGCAAAGACACTTTAGCAGTCTCATCAGATGGGCCCTTCAAACCTGCTTATATAGAGATTTCCTTCTTGCACTAATCTGTCCTACACTAGTGCAGTCTGCTTGCACTGGTGCAAGAATAGAGATCTATGCAGAGGGTATAAATGGTGTCTTTACTAAAAGCATTTTACTTCCTGTAACGGCTTGAACTTTTTCAGGTTCAGAGCACTCAGATATCATGGCAAGAAACTAGTTCTTGCACCAGACCAGATCTTCTTGCACTTAGTATTTAATTCTTGAAATAAGTGTTAATTACTGCAAGCGCTATCAAATTGCACACATAAAAATGAATGTTTCTGAATTTAACATAGTGCAGAAATAAAGAAACAATCCATATAATCTATCCTGTCATAAAGTGTAAATGAAAGCAAGAAAATTGCGAGAAGTAAACTAGAAAGGCTTGTTGTATCACACCAATGTGCACTGGTGCAGGTTCATTTCTCCTACTTGGACCAGGTGGGGAAACCAATCAAACAAAACTGTAGAAAATGAATAGCACACCAATGTGCACCGGTGCAGGTTTATTTCTCCTGCTTGGACCAGGCGGGAAAACCAATCCAAAATCAAGTACAGGGAAATGAATAGCACACCAACGTGCACTGGTACAGGTTTATTTCTCCTGCTTGGACCAGGCAGGCAAACCAATCCAAAACCAGGTGCATGAAAATGAATAGCACACCAATGTGAATTGGTGCAGGTTTATTTCTCCTGCTTGGACCAGGTGGGAAAACCAATCCAAAATCAAGTACAGGAAAATGAAATTTAACTACTTCACACAGTGGATCCACTTTCACTTAGATAGGAATGCATGTGCTAGAAATTAAATCACACTTGTCAATATATAAATATAAATTACAAGAAACATGAAAATAGGGTAAACGTGCTAGGTTGGTTGGCCCCTAGCCAACCAGCACATTTTCCTTTCAAATAGAAACGTTGCTTAGTACTTTATCAATTCATCAGCTTTCAAACACAAAAATATGATTTATGAAACATGAGGCGCAGCTCCCTTCTTATTAATTCATAGAAGCAAATTCAGGCATGAATACATAGTCCAGCCCAGATTTGGGCGATAACAAAATACAAGCCTGTTACTGCCTCCATGGTTATATCTCTATTCTATACAAACTTCTGTCAAAAAACTATCTCGTCCTATTTACATTCCTCGTTATATAGATCTTTGGCCGAAGGCCAAAAAGATCATTTAACCAATTACATAACCGATATGCAGAATTTAGCTTTCAGCCTTCAAAATTAGGCAGTTTAACAAAACTGGCCATAGCTAATCTCCAACTGTTCGTTCTTCATAAATCCGATCTCAACTACCTTTGATCGACCCTACTGTCGTGGTTGAAGATCGATTGCCTTTAGATCTACCCTACTGTCATGGCTGAAGTAGCGCAAAATGAGGCGGTGATCAAGAAGGTTTGGATCTGCTGGAAGGATTTCCTACATTAGCACCGTTGCAAGATCTGATCTTGCACTAGGATCAACGGTCATGGTAAGCACTTGACTACCAAACAAACATTGGAGATATCGATAAGTTACAAGAGTGATTATAAGCAAGAAATCATGTAATAAATAATTAATTAATGCTAAGTTAAGTTAAAAATATGAAATATAAAGCTCATGCGAAATGTGTCATCATTCTTGGACTAGTGGAAGATGAGGGTGTATAAGAGAGGTAGAACAATGGTAAATGGTTATGATTTAGGAAGGGAAAAATGGTCAAAAGAGAGAAACTTAGGTGACTAACATCCTCCCATCCCTAAATTGTTGTGTGTCCTCACACAACTCTTTACCTCTACAAAAAACTTCAAAACTTTAAGCTCTCCAGCTCAATCCTTCTCTGGCATACTATCATCACCCTGCAATGTTTCAAACTTCTTCTTTCTCATGTTCTTTGACATCTTTATCACCTTTTTAAGTTGCTTGAAACACTGCACAACTTGGTACTTCTAGACTTTAACTTCTCTTTTCCTTTTTTAGATCTCTGCCGTCAATTCTCCTCTTCTTTGTTCTTTGTCCTGATGCGCTTTGGCTACAAGCTTCTCTAAGTTCTGCACTTGAAGCTCTAACTCAACTAGCTGAGCAGCAGAAGTTACCAACTCTTTTTCTTTTTTTATTTCAGCAGGGGCTGTGTCTTCCTCAGGGACCTCCATATCTGCCATGGTTACATCAGGAAACTCTTCTCCCTCTGGTCCCTCTTCATCCAGTTCTTCCTCCTCTGGTTCTTCTTCTCCTGCCTCTCCTTCTTCTGCTCCTTCTATAGATTCCTCTTCTCCTTCTCCTTCTTCTTCTTCTTCTTTTGCTTCTTCTTCTCTGGGTTTTGCCTCTTCTTTTTCGGATTCCACCTTTTCTTCTTTGGATTCTTCTCCTCCTACTTCTTCTTTTGTTTCTTCATCGTCTGGTTCTTCTCCTCATGTTTCTTCTTCTTCTGCTTCTTCATTTTTTGCTTCTTTCTCTAGTTCTTCTTCTCGCACTGGTGCTTCTTCTTGTACTAGTGCAAGAGGCGATTCCATGCCCTGTGGGGACTACGGTTCTTCGCCTGCATTAGAAACTTTATTCTTTTTCTAGGGCTTTTTTATAAAATTGGCCAACAGAGCATTGTCCTCGACCTCTGCAAACTTTGTTGCATTTACAAGGACTGACAGGTTGTCATTTTCGGGCGTAGAAGGGGTCTCTTGAGATGGTGCGCTAGCTGTCTTCTTATTTGAAGATGAGGCCTTTTCTACTTTTTCAAATCATTTCCTTTTTGCACTAGTGCAAGAAGGACTTCCCTTTTCATTTTTACTTAGGCCCTTGCTTGTGCTGGCGGAGTCCTCTATCTCCTTTCCAGAGGTTGTGCCTTTGTGCAGTTGTTTTAACAATGCCTCCCACGTCATATGTTTCACTTCTTGCTATTTTAGGACCAGGAATTTTGTCAGGCCGTGATGATATAACCTTGTGTCGGCCTGGTCTGCCCTTCCATCCTACACATTTTTAGCCATTTTCTCCAAGATTTTGAGCAGAAAATAAGGGAAATTCATCCTCCACCAGACATGTCGGCCGGCTTCAAAATGTTGCAACATTCTAAAATGGTATACCAAGGTGCGGGTGTATCTTCTCTCACAAGTCACAAACTTTTGTAAGATGAAAAGGAGGTATTTCCACTATCCCAACATGGCACTGTGTGCAACTCCTACCTTCCAGTCTACCTCTATCTTCTTATCAATGACGAAACACTACCAGAGCTTCCTTTCTAGCTTCTGATTCTTGAACCATTGTTCACCAGTGTTCTCCAAGCCTGTCACTGCTACTATGACTTCTTCTGAAACTTTAAATTTGAGAGGCCTAATTTTCACTCGGTCATTTCTAAAACTCCTTGTAAACTGTAAAGCCATTTTTTTATCATGCCCGTGAAACTTCTGCAGAAATGGAAGAAAACCTGTGTCTCGCAATAGTGAAAGGCTATTGCGATACTCGGTAGTCTACTCTACTTTTCTGAGAGATGGGGGTTTGTTCCGAATAGGAGGCATTGCTGCTTAACAAATATGAACAATTAAGAATTCTACATGCAATACTGGGGAAATAAGCTCTTATAAATAGAGACCCAACTATCCACCATCCTTTCCGCCTTATCACTCGTTCATTCGTCGTAGATGCACGTCAACTTTGAGGTCAAGTCAGATTGGTACTTGTGGCAGCAGTTTGACGGTTAGGTGAGGTAATCATTATGAGTGAAGGATGTTTAGGATTATGGTGGAAAGGGGTAATTATGTCCAAGCAACAGTTAAAACATTTCCACATTCCTTCATAATTCAAAAAAGAACTTAGCATACATTAAAAAAGATCATGATTTCTAACTTAGAAAACACCTTGTACATTAAATGATTTTCTCCTAGTTAGTATGATAGCATAAGTACTTCATTGGTTAATTGAAAGGACTTCATATAAATTTTCATGATGACCACTTTCCTATTCCATATGCTATGAAAAGAATAACTTGTACTATGTTGCTGACGGGGTGAATGCTTGCACTAATCTGCTTACACAGCTTAAATTATAATATTTTGCTGGTACCATTCTGCTTACTTTATCATTTAGGAAAACATGCCTGCACTAGTCCAAGCATAATATCTAAAAACAGAGAATTTAAATAAAATATAGGATGGACTTCCATATGACTTCCTCAACTTATAATGAAAATTTTCTTCGCCCTTTCAGGATGCTTTAGAGCATATCCTTTTGTTCTTTGTGTGTGAGATCCTGTAATAAATTCATGAGGGAAGAAAGAAGTGGGGAAAGGGAAATTTTAGAATAGGAAGGAATTATGTTACATGGATTCTAAGAATAGTACCAAAAGAGGGGATAAAAATAAGTGGGATAGCGAAAAAAATTCCAAGGTCAAAGTGGGATTTTTTTGAAGCGGACAAGGTAGATTTAGAAGAATGTGGGAAGGGTAATTATTCTGGGATTGAAGAAGAAAACTGAGGGAATATTATGAAAGTGGGATATGAAGAAAGGCAGAAAATTTTCTGGAAGGTCTGCTTGTACTGGTGCAAGAAAAAATAACTGCAGTGAAAATTAAGCGTTACTTGAGTAAAAATATCCATGCTAATTACCCCAACTGTATAAAGGTTGGTTCTGCTAAACCTTCTTTTAGTTGGTGGTCCCTAGCATATCTAAAGATCAAGAAAAATTTTCTTTCTATTAGAAATTTTTGATCTTCCTTCTAGCAAGCTGGTTTTCAGGTTGATCCTTCTGCAATCATGTCAGCGAACTGATTTTCATAATTACAAGAAAATATTTTTTCTTTACTTTTCTCTTTTTTTATTTTATTTTTATCATTAATAAGAAAGAGAATTCATGTTTTCAAAACATTGGTATTACCATTCACTACTACCATCCCAAATTGCTGTTGGACTTGTTGTGTAAAATTTTTCTTGTTAGATGGCTGAAAATATTTCTTTAACCTGTGTCCATTTACCAAGAATACTGAATTTTTTCCATCAATAGTTTTAACTTCTACTGCTCCATTCTGAAATACTTGGATCACGTCATAGGGTCCCATCCAATGTATATGGAATTTCCCTTTAAAGATTTTAAATCTAGAATCATAAAGGAACACCCAATCACCTGGTTGGAATTGTTTTTTCTGAATAGACTTGTCATGCCACCTTTTGCATTGCTGCTAAATTAGTATGTTCTGCTGAACAACATCCCTACGAAATTCATCTAACTCATTTAATTGGATAAGACACTGTTGTTGTGCCTCAGAGAGATCTAGTCCCAACTAAACTACAGTTCTGAAAGTTTTGATCTGGAATTCAATTGGTAACAGAACCTGTTTGCCATATACCAACTCATATGGTGTATGTCTCGTGCTATTCTTGCAAGTTGTTTTGTATGCCCACAAAGCCTTTGGTAATCATTCAGCCCAATCCTTCAGATGCATATTTACTGTCTTTGTCAGAATGGACTCGATCACTTTGTTCGTGGATTCCACCTGGCCATTTGCTTGCGGGTGATATGGTGTGGACTCCCTGTGCCATTTCTTATATTGCTCCATCACACCCTGTACCAGATTAGAAATAAACTACGGACCATTGTCAGAAACAATTTCTCTAGGCACAGCAAATCTAGTAAAGATTTTAGTAAAATGAAAATCAACAACAACTTTTTCTATAGAAAAAGAAACACTTTCAGCTTCTACCCATTTCGTAAAAACATCTGTAAACCAAGATATGATTTTTACTTAATGATGTTAGATTTATTGGCCCTATAAAGTCAATAGCCCATTTCTCAAATGGCTCAATCATAACTTGGGGGCATAAAGGCATTTCATTGGTTTGATTATGCTGGCCCATTAGTTGATAGCTATCACAATGCTTGACATGCTGTTTGGCATCCTTCAATAAGGAAGGCCAAAAGTAACCAGCACGCAATACTTTATATGCAGTCCACTTATCAGCGAAGTGGCCTCCACAAGGTTCATCATGAGCAGATTTCAATATGTCAAACACTTCATCCTCTCTTACACACCTATAGATAATCAGATCTGGACCAGTGTAAAATATATCTCCTTGAATCGAGGAATATGCAGCAGTCTTTTGAACAATACTCTGCTTTTCACAAGTGGGGTGGTGTTTTCCCTGTAACCAAGTAATTAGCAATGTTAGCAAACCACGAGGAATTTGTTGACATAGCAAAAAGATGTTCATCTGGAAAATCATCATTAAGAGGAGTTGCTTCACCAGGATTATCTAATCTAGAAAGAAAATCTGCTACAACATTAGATTTTCCTGGTCTATCAATGATAGTAATATTAAATTCCTGTAACAATAGTAACCACCTAGTCACTCTACCACTAGTTAATGGTTTATCCATCAAATATTTAATCGCAAAATGATCAGTATGTACAAATACTTCATATCCTGTAATATAGTTCTTGAACTTATTAATCGCAAAAAATTACAGCTAAAAACTCTTTCTCTGTAACTACATAATTTAATTTAGTGGAAGACAAATTCTTACTAATATAATAAATAACATAAGATTGTTTATTTTCCTTTTGTCCTAAAGCTGTGCTAATAGCCAAATCTGAAGCATCAGAGGAAATATGAAAAGGCAGAGACTAGTTAGGACCTCTTAAAATTGGTGCATGTACTAACTTTTCCTTCAATGTTTCAAAAGATTGTTGGCAAGTTGTGGTCCAAGAAAATTCACTATCCTTAGCTAGAAGTTAGAAAAGAGGAGCAGCTATCTTAGAAAATTTTCAATGAATCTTCTATAGTAACCAACATGTCCTAAGAAACCTTTTACTTCCCTTTGACTTTTGGGTGCAGGAAGATGCAAAATGATTTCGATCTTTTCTGGATCAACCTGGATACTTTTACTAGAAATCGAATGGCCAAGTACCACTCCCGCTTTGCACATTAATCTACATTTCTTGTCACTCAAGGCAAGATGGGCTTCCTAACAATGAAGAATTACTTTTTCCAGATTTTCAAGAGCTTCCTGAAAAAAATCACAAAACACAGAAAAGTCATCCATATAAATTTCTACAAATTCTAGATCAGCAAAAATGGCCCGGACTACCCTTTGAAAGGTAGTCGGGGCATTACATAAACCAAAGCGAAGCACTCTATAAGAAAATGTACCCCATTGACATGTAAAAGTAGTTTTATCATGATCTTTGGGTGCAATCTATATCTAGTTATAACCACTGAAGCCATCCAAAAAGGAAAAATATTTCTTTCCTGCAAGGGTATCAAGCACCTAGTCAATGAAAGGGAGAGGGAAGTAATATTTGAGAGTGGCTTTGTTTAATTCTTGATAATCAACACAAATACGCCATCTTCCATCTTTCTTAGGTACTAGCACTAATGGAGAGACCCACTGACTATCGGAAATAGGATAGATAAAACCAACATCCAAGAGTTTCGGTACTTCTTCCTTCAAAATATCTCTCATAGCTAGATTCATTCGCCTTTGGGGTTGTCTGATAGGTTGGGCTCTGTTGGATACCTATACCAATAGGTTTCATATTTCATGATTGGCAAATATAAGTGCCAAATATGATCCATTCTTTGCTGTCACAAAGGTTCCATATTTACAAGAAAAGAAGGTGTATATAGGCCTGCATTTTTCACAAAAGTTTATGGATGACCCAACAGTCTAATCTGGATCATGCCATGTTTTCAATTTTATGTTGTATAATAGAGAAAGAAATCTGTCCAAACTGTTTAATCTTGGCAGATCAGTAGCTAGGTAGAGAAACTAAGGTTCCCAACTGCTTAATCTGGGACCTTGGAAGGAATAAGGGTAGTATTAGATAGGAAATGAAAGAAAAAAGCCAATGAAAAAGAAAAGGGCATACAAAGGGTTTGCAAGTCCAAGTGCACCCTCCAAGAAGGAATAAAAAATGGTAGGTGAACTAGTTGGGTAGGTAGATGGGGTTGCAGAAGTGATGTTTCTTCAAAGGCCAAAGTTGCTAAGCAACGTCCAAATGTACAATATAGTGGAGCATGACTAACTCCCTTTCCCATGTGTATATTACTCATTACTAACACCCCTTCATGGATTGGTTCATAGGACAAACTCAAAGTCTTGTGATGGTACTTATGGCCTTTAAAAGCCACATTTCTTGTGTAAAACTCTTTTCACTTTCATCTACTCTTGACTCCCAGATATTTTCAAGAAAACTTATTGGCACTAGCCCTCATCCATATGTTCCCTCCATGTTAACAACTAAATCTACTACTTAGCTCCCTATACTCCATTATCCCTACTATTATAACACCATGGTGTATAAATCCCACAGTGTATAAATATTCCCCCCTAGTACTATAGCTATAATCTTCACTCCCTAGGAATTGAATTAACACCTGGTTAAGGTCAAGAACCCATGTTCCACCTTTTTCTCCATCTCAACCCGTTTCCCTACCCAAAAGTTCCATGTTGGCCTTAAAGAACCCTTGAAGAAAACCTTTTAATCCCCTAAAAACCACCCAAGGGCGGAAACATTATGGAAATATCCTTCTCCCACCTTATCCTAAGGTCGGGAGCCAGCTATTCCTTTTTTGTTGTATAAATCCGTCGGACCCCTTTTCCTATAGTTCTGCCTTCACAAATTTTTGCACCCAAATTTTTCATAAAATCTGCAAATTTCACAGTTTCCTAAGGTTGGTGGACCGAGTTATTTTTGTAAATAAAACTATTGAAAAACCTTCGAAAATCATTTGTCGTGTGGAGGGTCCCGCCGGTCGCGATTGCCGAAAAATATAGTTTTTTAAACCCACCCACTGACTGCTATTTCCCGTGCAAGTTATCCTCCCGATGACCGTCTGATTGTAGCTGTCCCAGATCTACGGCATGCAGTGATTTCGGGAAAACTCGACGTCCGGCAGTTAACAAGGACAGGAGTTATAGCCCGCGCAGGTTGAATACCCGACAGCCGTCAGATCGCGCGCCCACGGATCAACGGCTCACATCAGTATCGGAAGACCCCCTACGTCCGACAGATACCTTCTGATATCTGTCAGACGCTTACGTCACGCGGGGACAGATGTCACGCCCAAATTCCATCGGAGCCCCCTCTGACAGATTCTTTGCCGTACAGGAGGGGTCCCGATATGGCGACACCTGTCCCGCCCACGTCCTCGTCCTGCTGCCATGCACGTCATCACCACGTCCGCCCACCTCGTCCCTCATTCGCCCACCCGGCCGCCACCTCATCGTCCCCGTGGACCGGTCTTAGGCCGCCACGTCACCCGATGACGTCCTGCTGACGTCATCCAACCCAGGCCCTCATGCTGATGTCATGCTGACATCATCCAAAAAAGCGCGCCAATAAACTATAAAACCATATTTTACGGTTTTTTCACCAATTTTTTCATTATTCTGGGAAAAGCACTGCTTCGCTGTCTGCATGCATTCCATGACGACCATTCTACCAGCCAGCCTGCGACCATTTGCAAGAGTTCAGAGCGCTAACCCAGCTGCTGCCTCATCCCAAGCCACTGTTGAACAGGTATTTGAGTCTTCATCTTCTTTCAAACTGGTTCTTTCATAATTTCTTGTAAAATCCACCGTAAACAGCCATAAGATTGAAATTCAACCAAGAAACCAACTATATCCTACCTCAATTGGACCGTTTAAGGTTGAAACGCAGTGGCGGAAACCTCATTTAACTTCAATTTCTGTTAAAACCCTGCCCTGTTCGCGCAATCGTGGACTTCCTGCATTACTCCCGAACTGTTGAAGGAGGTTTGTCCCACTGCAGAAAGGCCTTCTCAGAAAGCTCAGCATTGTTATATTTGACTGTACACCAACCCTGTTAGTCTCGGTCCCCCTAAATTTCACTGTTTCAATTAGCAGACCCGGCGTCTCAAGAAATACTTGAGGCAGACATGGATACCCCTGCAGGATCAGCAGCCCTCAATGTGACTCCCTTGAATGCTCCTCAGAGAGAGCTGGATTGGCAAGACTTTGCAGATTTAGACTACCAGATCTCAGAAGACGCCCCATCCAAATGCACATTCCACATTCATCTGCTAAATGAATTCAGGGCTAGGCATAGGGATGGAACAGATATCCTAGGCATTTGGGAGTCCTCCCTCCCAACTTTTAAAATGCCCCAAGTCAAGCAGTTCCCTGACCTCATCTACTTGTGTGCTAGTTGTTATGATCCAATACAGAGGGCTGTTATGAATCCTCGAGGCGAAGTTGTATTTTACACTACCCCTCAGGCCATCAGGGATATGGTCCAATTCAAAACCCAAAGAAAACTGATTCCTTTATCCCTGCTGGACCTAATCAATCAAGGGGCCAAGATACTCACAGAGGCAGAGATCTTGAAATTAAATCAACTATTTATTAAGAAATCTGATACAGTGCTACACCCTCCCATTTTTTATGGCTACTTAAATCAACTTGGCCTGGACCTGGCCTATATGATAAGCTCAGTACTGGGGTATAAGTCAATGGAATTCATAGAGGAAACTGTGCTAGTCATGATGACAATGTTTGCCCCTGGTAAGGCCCCCATCTGCTATGACTATGCCACATATATCTCTGACAAGATACATGAGCAATTCTTGCACTTATCCAGAGAGAGGGTGTTCAGATACACCTCATATATTTATCATCTTAT
>APFE030341285.1:0-23643 GCA_000404065.3 Pinus taeda
GATGTATAAAATCTTATTAAGTCATAATCTTGATATTGTGTGTTAACTTGTGAATAATAAACACTATCTTATGGGTTACAATGTCAATGAATTGAATCTTAACTTGAACCTTTTTAAATAATTTCAATTGATTATTTTTTTAAATGCATATTTTTGTCTTTTTTCTTCAAAATTGCCTTAGTACACTAACCAAGACTAACCAATAGACTCATATTGCTTCTGAAACCAATTCTATTAAGATCAATCAACCTTCCAAAAAGCCATATGTTACAATAATAGTTGATATAGCATTCCACTATCAATAATCCAAATTGTTCTTTAGAAATACCTTTTAACAATTATTCCTTTAAATGGCCAGCAATAACATTTCAATTCAACTTGTATAAAAAATTGTATAAAGACATGGGGAAACTCTAAAAAGTATTATAGATTGGTCTTCTTTGGAATTAATTCATAACTCTAAATAAAATTTCAATGTCCAATGTCCACCTGTGAAATGTTTAATGACCTTCAACTATGCTCTAGAGCCAAATTACTCAAACTTACTTGTGAAGAAATGAGAGCGCGTTTAATGACCTTCAACTATGCTCTAGAGCCAAATTACTCAAACTTACTTGTGAAGAAATGAGAGCGCTATCTTCCCACTCATCTTCTATATGGTGTTCTTTACCCTCCTTGCTCCTCAAACTTATGGAAAATTTATATATCATTGTCCCCCTAAGCCGGGTGGCCATGTCAATGGGGAAATAATATTCTCTATAATTACACCACCATATTCAATAATAATATCTCTAATATCTATATAATTACACCACCATCTCCAACAATAATATCTTTATAACAGCATCACAATTTCCAAACTCCATTCTCTTTGAGAATTTATATTCTTATCATCCACGTTGTTTATTTGAAAAGAGAACTAACCTCGCCCATTTATATTCTTATCAGCCGGGTTGTTTATTTGAAAACAAAAAACTAACATCTCGTTCTATTGAAGTGAAAGGATTGGTAATGTTTCCTCAAAACACCTTTGAGGAATGACTCTACCTACTTTCTTTATGTCAAAATTGGGATAACGCTTATGTTTCTTTATGGGAAGCTAAGATGAAATCCACGTATTCTTGAATCTGCATAATGCACCGTTCCCTGAAATTTTAAAATGAGCCATTGAAAATGGACATTACTCCTATGTATGCATCAGAGCAAACTTCTTTGGTGAACATAGGTTTTCGACTAGTGATGGATCATGTATCAGTTATGAGGTAGTAGGTTTCTCATGTTCTCTTTCACTCATACTTTAGGTGAACATAACTCCGAGGCAAATGATAGTTTAGTTACAGGCGAGAATGATGAAGCTAAAGAGAAAAATTGGGGTATTATCATAGATAAATCTGGTTTAACGACTATCTTTTATATATTCTATTTTTCTTAGGCTGCATTATTAGTGGCTGTTCGGTACTGTTGTTCAAAAGACCTCCTCATAGTTGTCTGTAATCTGGTTTTAAGTTTGGTTTTGCTGTTTTCTCATGTAGATGATTGGTATCGAAGTTGTAGATGAGTTTTAAAATTATTATTATAGATAAGAATAAAATAATTTTTAATAGAATCAATTTTTTTTTGAATTTTTTTTAAATGAAGATTACATAGTTTTCTAATATATTTTAATATTATTATTATTAATATTTTTTTTCTTATATATAACAATATAAAAGTAACTTTTAATAAGGTTCAGTTTGGGCTCTCATCTTGATATGATATCAATTCACATACTGTAATTATTTTTATTGGTACATTGTATGTATTTTCATATCCCGGAAGTTGGTATAATGTTCAACATCAATTGAAGATACAGAAAGTACATTGAAACTCAACATTGAACATTGTAGACCTTGTAAGAAGTACAAAAAGACTTAGCACTAAAATTCTACCAAATTGGCAGAGTAGTTTTTATGACTCACTAGGTTAATTCAGCAGCTCTCCAATAGTTGCTATGACTCATTAGGTTAACTTATGAAGATAATTTTAGCATATTGGTAGAGATAGTATATGCTACCCAATAGTTGTTATGACTCACTAGGTTGTCTGTAGCATTGGTAGTATTTTATTGTCTTCTCATGTGGATGCATGACAAGTTATGGTAAGGCTAACCTAAGTTTATAAGTTTTTCATTTAAGAATACTCTATATAGACAAGGTATTAGAAAAATTAATATCTAAACTAATCATATGAAATTTGTGGTCTATGTAATCCTTGTAAAGTGAGTAACTTTAAAAAAATGATTAAAATTCTCTTTGAAAAAAAGATCCTATTGAATTCTTTCTCTATAATTTTTGTATTAAATTCTTTTCCTATATTGTTTTTTGGTATAGAATACAAGTAAATAGTTAAACTAAATTTTCTATACATTATAAATAGATAGTTCTATTAAATTTCTTTTATATGATTACTATATAAATTGTAATATTATTGAAGAATGCCAAATTTAAATATCTAATTAAAAATAAAATTATTAATTTAAAATCTATACTAACTAAATACAATATTAAACTACATATAATAAACTAATCAGTGATTTACTCTTTGATGAAAATAATGTGATATCCATGGATAAAATGAAAAGCCCCTAAAACAATAACTAAAATGTGATATCCACCGATCCACCGATTAGAATAAAAAGAAACTAAACCAATAACTAGCTCAATGGACAATGCTTAATATTTGCATTAGCAGAATAATAAAAGATGCATATAATTTAAATTAATTTAAATTTCATGTTTTTGATGCATATAATTTAAATTAATTTAAATTTCATGTTTTTGTTTCTTTTGCTAGGTGATTTTTTCTGTCTTTGTTTACATGGAGGGCACTCGAATTTCGCAATCGACTTTGCGTCTTCCTCATTGATATCCACACAGTCTCAATGGAACCACCTTCACAAACGTCACACCACATCCAAAATTCAACTTCTTTGGCTAACTTGCCCAACAGACTACAATGATCTCCACTCACTGGTTTTACCTTGAACAAATTGATTTTCTTCCTTCTGCTTCTCACTTCTTTTCTGACCATGCTTCTTCTTCGTATAAAATATATGGCTCCTCCTCTTCCTTTTATGTGTCTGATCTCCATTATTTCCTGACAAACATATCAGATCGCTCCTTTCATGTCGCTGATCTCCATTATTTCATGACAAGAAGATCAGATTGCTCCTTTCATGTGGCTGATCTCTATTATTTCTTGACATGCTGATCAGATTAATCTTTTTTTGTGGTGGATCTCCATTATTTCTTGACACATTTATCCAGATTTCTCCTGTTATGTGGCTGATCTCCATTATTTCTCTGTTTTCCAGTATTTTCTGACCTGCTTATCAGATTGCTCCTTTTATGTCGCTATTTTTCAATATTCCTCTGATCTCTAGTATGTCCTGACATGGTTAACAAATCAGTCCTTCTGTGTTGCTGTTTTCCATTATTTCTCTGATCTCCCGTGTTTCTTGAGAACCTCATCATATCAATCCTTATGTGTTGTTGTTCTCCGTTATTTCTCTGATCTCTAGTATTTCTTGGGAAGCTTATCAGATCAATCCTTATTTGTTGTTGTTCTCCATTGTTTCTATGATTTCCAGTATTTCTTGGGATTTTTATCGGGCTCTGCCCATAATAAATAGTTTTCACAATGTCAGGTACATCATTTCTGTTATAATAGCGCGTTATCTACTCCAAAATTGTGTCCACCCTGAAAATGTTGTCATATAGTGTACCTCTGTCAAGAAAAACATCAAAATATAAGCAACATGATAAGATCCATAAAAAATGTTGTTTTAAGATAACACTTAGGAGAGAGTTATCAAAAATATTGTTGTAAAATATAAGTTTAGCTATTATTCCCATCAAAGAAATGATTCAGAGAGTTATTATCCATCTTTAAATTGCATCTCAACTATTTCCGTATGCTTCTTATGATTTAACCCTAGCTATCTTCTAAATTTTTTTTTTATAAAACTTAATTCAAATTTTCCTATATGAATGTTAAAGAATAATCTCATTGTTTTCCTATCCAGTTGTAGTTGTAGGGTTGTGATAGGATAAACCATGAGATTAGAGAAAAACAGATTCACATTACCAATTGGATTTTTTAAAATCTTTAACCAGAAATCATGGTCCTGAAAATGAAATATACTAAGATTTACCTTTGTCCGCCTGATTATTGATATTGTCCCCAGTAGCCAAGCATGTGAGAGCATTGCCACAGAACTGATCCAATCATAGATGTACAAGCTCATTTGCCAGTTTATTCCACAAAATGGCTCAGGCACCTCACATGGAACATCTTCCTCTATGGTGACATCACATGTGTGGTGTTGGTAAGTACTGTACAGGCAATGGGCATAATGGTTCCTCATGGCCTGCAAAACAAAACTCATAAAGGATTGGACTAGATTTAACCTAAAAATATAGGTTATTGCAAGAGGGAGAACTGCAAGATAATATTTGTGATGGTTGATTTCCTTTTTAGTGTATTTTTAAAAAAACATGCTATTTAGATACTAAGGATTGATTTAGTGGTGGATGGTGAACATTATAAAATGTCAGAGGATATGATCCAAAGGTTATGTGAGGAAGTTTGATATCCATAAATCTTTATGTGAGGAAGTTTGGGACTCACAAGTCTTATGATCTAATCTTGAACAAAATTATATATAGTTCTAAAAAGTATATCAAAAACCATTCTTAATATGAAAAAACAACTCCAATCCCAAGCAAGAACTATATAAGCCTCTGAAAGCTAGGTGTTCCCGTGAAAAAAACACAATTCTACGGTGACTTTTTCCATCTAGCTTGAAATATACAAAAACCATTTTACTTTTAAGAATCGATTATGAACACTTATTTGGATCACATTTCTCCACTAAAGGCCCAACTCTGCAACAAAAAACTTAAAATGTTAAATGATACCGGAATATGTCTAAAAAGCGTAAAGAGTTTATTGGTAAGATTAATTACCAGATGTTAGAGGTTGAATAAATGCGTTTCTCCATGGAACAAATTGCAAGTGGAAAATTTCTTCACATGTGGGAGCCGTTGACTTATCTTTTTCGAAATAAGGCTGAAGAGACACTGAACAATATTTAGTGCTTAGTTATTTATAAATCAACATCAGACTAATGTATTTAACTAGTTAAAATACTTACCAGTGCACGAGCTATTGAAATTAAATAGTTACAGTGACAAATTTTCAGAGCAACGCCTCTCCTAATTGTTGACGGTTCACAGCCCCGCCTCCAGTGGTTCTGTTTTTATAAATAAAGTGAACGGTAAAACCTTCACACTTTGCTCGAATGGCTTTTTTTAAGTCGGCTTATCCAACAACTTTGAAATAAGTTTTTCCATTTCTCATGTCACATTGTTATAATGGGGTTTTGAAGCGACTGATAGTTGAAATGTAGGGTTTTGGTTTTTGGAGATATTTTTGAGTAAATTTAGTTGAAACATGTTGAAAATTTATTAACATTATGTATTAAATAGTTATTGGAATTTTACCATTTAAACAAATTACAATCTCATCGAAATTTTAATGTTGCATTGGCGTTCACATTAAACTATTTTATTTTTATTTATTTTTATAATATTTAATTTTATTTTTATTTTCTAATAATTTTGTTTTTTTTGGGAAAAAGGAAAAACTTTTTATTAAGATCCTATAAAAAGTTTATATACAATAAGTATTAAGATCCTATAAAAAGTTTATATACAATAAGTTTATAAGCCATACTGCTGGCTCGAAAGTTCTGAAAGCTGCTCTACAGGCCTGCTGATTTGAGAACCTGTAATACTCTTCCTCCGGGATGGAGGTATAGTGGCCTCTCATGGCAATACTAGAATAACGTGGGGTCTCCTTCGATGAAGGAAAACAACCCCTTATAGCAAAAAAGATGAGGCCGTAACCATGATGATAGATACAAAAAATATATATAAAAGTATGTTTGTTAAAACTGTATACTAAAGGAAAAAACTATAATGGATATCATATACAAAAACATTAAAATATAACAGAGAAGTTGCTGTAAAAAATGATGAAATATCTGTGGTCAAATAGACTGAGAATATGGAGGCTGATCTGATATGTAAGACTACCCCTGTCTGATCTCTTCTACTGTCCAGCTGCCCGAATCATGTTGTAGACCAGCCTTAGATAGCTGATCTGCTTCCCTGTAGATATGGCATATCGAAAACCTGTTAAAAAATGTCTTTAGAAAAGAAATTTCATCAACAATAGTCTTCAAAATCTGATTTTGACAAGATGCAGTTCCATTGACCCAGTTTATAACATTTAGTGAATCCCCAAAAGTCTGAATAGAGTTGATGTTTCTGTGATGAAGCCAGCATAGGAGTAATCATAAGGCCGATAATTCAGCATAGTTATTTGTGCCTGAACCCAACCCAACAGAAGCTTTCAAAGAGTGATCCGGGTTGATGTGAATACTCATGCCTGCTACAGCCTTGTTGTTTTGGGAGGCCCCATCAAAGAACCCACAAGGAATGCCCTCCTGTAGAATGATAGGTTTTTGTTTTGATTTGGGATTTTTGTCCTCAGGGGGAGGCAAGGCAGAGTATATGGCAGTGATATTAGTGGCGATAACGGAAGTAGGAGTGTCCTTCTCTTGGAATAGACTCTTATTTCTAGCAAGCCATACACCCCAAACGAAGATAAGGGGCAGGTTCCTCAGGTTCCCCTCTGGATAGGATTGCCACCATCTCTTCCAAGCAGCCTCCAAAGGGTCATGTCCCCACTGAGCTTTTATCTTAAGCAAAACCGTGACCTCCTCCCATATCTTTCTAGAGAAATCACACGTTATGAAGAGATGACTGATGGATTCCTCATCGGATTTGCATAGAGGGCATCGCCCTACGCCAGCTAAGAACCTTGCCTGTAATGTTTCCCATGTTGGGACCTTCCTTTTTAAAATGCACCAGAAAAAGAGCCTAGCCTTGACAGGGCATTTGAGTTTCCATATATCTTTGGCCCACCATTCTGGACGACCCCATCCTTTCTTTCCCATTAGGAATGAGTATCCATCTTTTGGGGAATACTCCCAAGATTTGCTTTGTGCCCACATCAAGCAGTCAGGTTCATCTTTTATTCTGACTTTGGATATTTGTAGTTCTTTGATGAACCCCTCCCATTCATTCTTCCATCTAGCATTTAACCCTAATTCTTCATCATCCTTCCAAGCCTGACCCCAGATAGTAGACTGTCCAGCTCTTTCCACCTGGTTTAATGACGTAATACCTTTAGTATCTAGGTGTCTAAGAAGCCCTGGGGATAAAGAAAAGGCTTCATTGCATCCAACCTAGGGGTCTCTGCCTATCCTGATCTGTCTTCCATCTCCCACTTTCCAGGCTAAACCTTGCTCGATCACTGAAAAAGCTTCCACCATTGCCTTCCAGATTGCTGAATAATTTTTTACCTTCTTATTTTGACTCCGGATCCATTCTTCCATAGGAATTGGGTCTATGTACTTCCTTTTCACCACCGTTGTCCACAGGTTTTCCATTGATATAAGCCTCCATCCTGATTTTGGTGCTAAAGAAATGTTGAACTCAGGGGATCTTTTAATTCCCCACCCACCCCATTCTTTTGGTCTGGCCACTTTGTCCCAAGCCACCCAGGGTAAACCCGAGGATTCCTTTGATCTTGTCCATAGGAATCGGCAACAAATTCTTCGGATTGTCTCCATCACTCCTTTAGGAATCCAAGTTAGGGCGGCCCAGTAAACTTGAATGGCTGACAGGACTGATTTAATAAGGGTCAATCTGCCGGCTCTGGATAGCCATCTAAAGCTCCAGTGTGATATTCTGGATTCTATCTTTGCAATAAGCCAGTTCCAATCCTCTTTCTTGTAAACAGCAGGCTTTAACCAAAAACCCAGATATTTGAAGGGATCTTCCAGAGGTTGAATAGGGAAAGGAAAAAGATTAGCCATTCTATTTCTTTCTCTTCTTTCAAAATCTGCAATACAAGCTTGGGATTTTCCATAGTTTATCTGCATTCGAGTGGCTTTTAGAAAAAGGTCAAAAATGCATTTAAACTCCTTTAATTCATTGCAATTACCATTAGTGAAAATCAAGATATCATCAACGAAAAGAAGGTGAGTGATGTATAGATTGATTGCAACCTCGATTCCTTTTACCTTCTCCTCTCTTCTGGCTTTGTGAATCAGTCTACTTAGCCCTTCTACCACAAGGAGGAATAGGAGAGGGGATAATGGACACCCTTGCCTGAGGTCTCTCTGGCTATTAAAGAAGGAGGAGGCTGCACCATTGACCAGGACAGCAAAGCTGACATTTGTGATGCATCCCATGATCCAGCTGACAAAAGGATAGCTGAATCCCACGTGTGTTAGCAGCATCCTTAGATAGAGTGAGCTGATCCTATCATAAGCTTTGGATAGGTCGATTTTGAGAACAACTCCCTTATTTTTCTTCATTTTGACACTATGGATAACCTCCTGGGCTACACCAATGGCTTCATGAATCTCTCTTCCATCCAGGAATCCGAATTGTTCCATTGATATGTTTCTAGACAGGATTGGTGCAATTCTGAGAGCAATAACCTTTGAAATAATCTTGTAGATGCAGTTACACAATGAAATTGGTCTAAAGTCTTCAAAACTTTCTGGATCATCCTTCTTAGGAATGAGAGCAATAAATGTTGAGTTAAAGGGTCTATAGATTACTCCTTTCATCCTAGACTCTTCAACTACTTCAGTTATCTCGGCTCCAATTTGTTCATAAAAGTGGAGAAACAGTTCTATAGTCCAGCCATCAGGGCCTGGGCTTTTATCCTTACCTATGAGTTTCATGGCTGCTTCAATCTCCTCTTTAGTGACCGGGATTGTAAGATCTTCTGCTTCATCTTCGTCAATGAATCTAGGAAAACTTTGCACAGTTCTAAAGACTTCTGCAATAGTAGCCTCTCCCTGATCTGCAAAAATATTTTGAAAGTGTCTTTTTCCTAGCCCCGAAAGCTCTGGAAAAGAGCTGACTTCTCTCCCTTCTTCATCTTTAAGGCGCCAATAGTATTTGCAGACTTCCTACCTTTTGCAAAATTATGGAAAAACCTAGTGTTCTCATCCCCAGCTTTTAACCAAATTGCTCTACTCTTGATCCTCCATTCTTCTTCCCTTTCCAAAAGAATTTTATTTTGCTGCTTATCCAATAGAAGGATTCTGTCCCTAGAAACTTGAGAGGAGTATCCATCTATCTCCATACTCTCCATCTGCTTTAGCTCCTCCCTAATTTTGATCATCTCCTCATTTTGTTTCAATTTTCTGTCCTTTGCCTAGGAAATTGTAGCTTTCTTCAATCTTTTTAAATTCTCCATGAATAAAAAGCTTTTATCCTCGCCCGCATTTTGATCATGGTGAATCCATGTTTCTTTAAACAAATTGCAGAAGGAGGGATCTTGGAGCCAAGCGGAATTGAACTTAAAAGGGGCAGGAGGTTTGTGAGGAGGAATAGTCAAGTCTAAGAATATCGGAAAATGATCCGAGTTCCCTATTTCCTCGACCCACTGTCTGATCATAGGAACCTTGGAAGTTAAAGACTCCGCAAACAGAAATCGATCTAGTCTTTTGGCAATCCGGTCCTCTCCAATCCTTCGATTCCTCCAAGTAGGCTTTAGTTTGATCGGGGAGGGATCAATTAAGTTATTCTCCGTGATGAGGTTGAGAAAAAACTCTGATAGGGGGTCTTCTCTCGCAGAAGGGCCCCAAGCTTCAGCTCTCCCAAGAGAGAAATTTAAATCACCTCCCATAATCATCAACGGTGATTTCATCACAGTTTTTGTCATCAATTCTTCCCAGAAACATTCCCTGCCCTGACAAGGTCCGTAGATATTAACTAAGGTGATGGGGAAGGTGATGTCTGGAGATAAGACCTCCATTCCCAAAACATTTTTCATCCCCCAGTGATTGATGACTTTTACCCTCCCTTCTCTATAACCAATTGCAAGGCCCTCCGAATGGCCAGAGGCATCCATAGTAATAAAAACCCACCCAGGCAGAAGGGACTTAAGCATGGGTTCAATCTCGGAGGCCTTCCCCAGTGTTTCTTGTAGGAAACTAACATCTAAATTGGAATTTGAAATCCAATCTTTCAAGGCCAGTTTTTTAGGTTTGCTGGCCAAACCTCTGCAATTCCAGGATGTCAGAATCATTTGATAACACCTTCAAGGGGATGAGCTGCTCTAAGAACCCCTGGGATAGAATATTGTTTGCCATCTGCAACATCCAATTTAGCTTTCAGTTTTACCTTGGACATATCTGATTTCCGACCTCTTTTGTTTTTGCAGCTGTTCTATGAAGGGATCAGACCCAAACCACCTAAAGCCCCTTGATCATCCTGTTTCCCTCCCAAAGATCTCAGGTTGTAAGGGCAATGAGGCCGGGAAGCTGGGATTGTTAGAGGAGGCCAGTTTTCTTCACAGTTTATATCCAGGGACGGAAAAGCTTTAGCAATAATTTCTACATTCGGGCTTGTCATTAAATGTTCCATATTTTTCACGTTATTAATTTCTTGCTCATGATAGATTGGGGACGCAATATTTATTTGTACTGTATTATGCTCAGGAGAAATAAGAGGGTTAGGAGTTCCTGAGCACATACCCGTTTCCGCTTCAACGTGTGTAGTTTGATTTGCAATTTCTTTCTCGACGGTCGCTTCAACAGCTTTCGCCTCTTTAGCTATTTCCTCCACAACTACCACCGGTTTATAGACGTTCGCCAAAGCATCCTCTTGAATTTGTACATCTTCGACCACTGAAGGCTTCACAGTCTCCTCTGTCTCCATATTCCTTGGTTCTTGTGACTCCGTCATTTCTTGCTCCGTCGTCATCTGAACATTTACTTGTGCATTTTCTCTGTTATCAGTGATCCTTCGGAAGTGTCTCCTTCTCCTCATCTGCGAACAATCTTTTGCCATGTGCCCATACTCATGGCACCGATGGCATCTAAATGGCAAGTATTCATAATCTAATATCTGCTAATATACATAGTCATTGAACTGTAGGTTAATTTTTTGTGCCAGTTGTCCGCTCGGATTGAGCATAACAAGTATACGTGCTATTGCCCTGTTTTTCGTTGCCAAGAAAGTCATATCTGCTTCCAGATACTCCCCCAGCCTATTTCCAATCGATTTGAAGACTTCCTCTGTCCAAAGGAAGGATGGTAAGCCCGGCGCACGCACCCACACACGAGACACATCCGTTCTCTCCTTAATTGCATCAAAAAGGGGGGTCCATTGTTTAAGCAGAACATGAATGTTCCCTATGTGCCAGTTTCGATGAAGGACCCAATCTGCGGATTCTCTGTATACAAATCTGAGCTTAAACCATCCTTTCGCTAACACTAGGGCTTCGAATTGTAAAGGACTATCATTTGTAAAACATTTCTCACCCCAATCTTGGAGAAATTCAGAAGTGTATTTCTTACCTCTAGCTCTGTCGACCAATGTACACTCTACAACAACTATGGCTTCTACCATGGAGACCTCCATTCCGTGTACCAGATTGTCTACTACGTCCTCCGATCCAATGGGTCTTTGTGGTTTCCTTTTCGCTCCTTTATGTCTTAACTCTTCCACCAGCGATCTTGAATCTTTTCGTCCATCAGTTCTTTCAAATATTATCTGTGTTGTGCCCACGTGAAGTTCTGTCTCCAACTGTGACAGAAACGGACCCAAAAAACCCGAGTCACCATTCCCCGTGGGGAGGAGTTCAGTCTCCAGACCATCAGTGTCTGCCTACACCCCCACTGTAGAATCTCCAGTGCCGCTTGCTGAAAAACCCTTTAGGTTTGATGGTTCTCTTGGAAGAGGAACCCTTGTGAGCGAATGAAAACCTCCTGGCGTCCTTATATGTTCAATACCTGCAGAAAGCCCTAACTTGGTTATATCTTCAAAACCCTTAGATAGCGAAAACCCTGTTATCGGCTCTTTTCCCTTTGGTTCCGTGGGTAAACCTTCCTCATTTTCCCCACTCGTCACTGATTCTCTCACTATCTGCTTCAGGGCAGCCGATGAACCAGTTTTATGTACCACGCTGCCCGGATCCTTGCCATGAGCCAAGAGCAGTTGATTTTCTCACTGAGATACAACCTCCAAACTTGGCAGTTCGAAAGCCCCAAAATAATGTTCCACGTTCTGAGTAGTGATATCCTTCCCCCACATAGAGAGGATGTCTTCCACATCTGGGTCCAGAGCTAACAATTCGGCGGAGTTAACCATGGTTTGAACCATTCCCAGGTAAACATCAACCGACAGTCAAAGAGTGTAAACTTCACGGATTCTTCGTGATTAAAACAGAAAACAGGCAGATAATGCTGAGAGTAAATCTTGCTAAACCATTCACATGCACCAAAAAAAATCATTTAAAAAAACCACCTGCCAGACGACTTTGCAGGAAGATGATCCCCCGTGTCGGCAACTGTGCTCTAATGTCTGACCCTTGTTACCTACCCGAGACCTATGCGTAAATCCGCCATGCTCCCTGGTTTCAAAACCCTAACCTGCTCCATGGTTTTTCGCTCCATCCCAACTTGACAGGAACCTGTTTCAAGTAAATCCCTTTTATTTTTTTTTCTAATAATTTTGTTATTATTATATTAATTTTATGTTTAAATTTCTATTTATAAATTTTTATTTTAAAGAAAATTCTTATACATTAACTACATTATTTTTTACTATATTATTTTTAAAATATTTTTGAAACTTTATTTTTTGTATTAATTTAATTATTTCCTATTTTTTTTTAAAGAATATCTCAAATTTAGAGATATTAAAGGTAAGAGTTGTAAGAATTCTGTAAATTCTTTAAGGCTTAGAAAAGGGATCTTATAGGTAGCTACAAATCACTTGTAGGTTAATGTTGAGTCCCCCTAACTTTCTACAAGGCTCTCTTGTTCCATCAACTATCAATCAAAAGATTGATAGGATATGGATTTTAAGCTTAGGAGGTAGATGATATAAATATATGATGAAATTGTTGGGAGTGAAGGCCACTAAAGTATAGGATTATATCACATTAGGGCATGCATGAGCCATTGAGACAATAAAGGAAAGGTAGGCACATATCTCAAGTCAATTGTTGGTTGTCGTATAGCCAAGAATGGGGGAAACACAACATAAGGTTATGAATTCTACTACACAACCTATAACTAAATATTCAAAAGAAACCTCAAAGAGCAATAAATAATTCTATCATGTATTAGATCCATAGTTGTGGTGAGCATACAAGGATGAATTCAAGACAACAACTTCAGAAATGGATATTAATTAACATAAGGAAAACATAGAGTTAAGACCACTCATCACAAGAATCTCTGAGATTGATAACAAAGTTTGCTATGATCTTTTAAAATGTTTACATACACTATCTCTTCCCCTCAACAATTCTCCATCCCTTTTTACATTGTATATTTAGCCTTTAAATATCACTTAGGCCAAGGGCGAGATACATTGCATTTCATCAAGCTAAGTGGATCAAAAGGTACATTTTATGAATGGAAACAACAACATTTCGGTTAATTACATGAACAACATTAACTCATAAAATCATATTCATCCTCATGTGCCCATAGCTCTATGGGAACTCCCTACCATGGTGCCAAAAATCCTCCTAAAATTCCTCCTTATGCCTTATAGATCTCCTTCAATGTCACTTGTGAATTGTCTTGGTGTTATCACTATTAAATGTTGTTTTTAAGATTTTACACTCTCAAATATGAAGGTAGGTTAAACAAAAGTGATACATTATGGAACAAACACAATTTTATTTTACTTGAAAAAAATTTTGTGGACAACATGACTTTCACTTGTGGATGTTTCAAATAAAAGAAATTCTATACAATTAGGGTTGGGGGATCTAATTTTCAAAATTTGTTGAGGGATTGGACCTCGCTTTGGCTCATCCTCATTGGATGGGTTCTTATGGGAGAAAATTAACCCATGAGGTATGAGCATGCCACAAGTGGGAATGAAGCCTAGGTCACTTTGTGTTGACCACTAACACCCTTTCTTCTCTAATGACCCTACTAAATAAAATAGTAAAAACACGTGTATTTGTATTTTCCTACTAAAGGGGTAAAAATTCCCCCCAAAATTAGTTACCATTCTCCAATAAACTATAATCACTTGAAACCATTCAATGTCGACCATTGATGTCATTCCTCAAGAACAACTTTATAAAAGGAAGTTTACTAATATTCCCACTTTAATTGTCAATAGTTAGGTACTATGTAACAAATATATGTTGGTTAGGGTTTTCAATAAGTTATCAAAGTTTCTTTTGGGGGGGTAATTTCTTCCTTTAAGCATAAGGGAAATATTATAACTATCTTGATAACATTTACAAATAAAACAGTAAAAGTGACTTGATTTCATGGATTAAACAATTCTAAAAAATAACTATTTTTCATAGAAACTTTTGCTCAATTAAGCTACTACAACATAAGGTATTACTTACCAAATTAATTTAGAACTTGCATTTGGCCTAAGACCACATGCCGATATCTTACCATTGAACAATAAATCTACTTGATAGGAATTGAACAACCACCATTTTATACAAATAAGTAACTTATAATTGGGTAGGATAACGCAAACAGTTGAATACTATGAGTTTCATGCATGAAGACTTAGGGTTGATCCATAAGGATTGGTTCCTTTGTTATGTGCCTCATTGATATCCCTACGAAGTTACGCTTTGTAAATCTAGCTTATGGGTTTACATTGGCAACAATTTTTGAAATTGAGGAAGTGTCCAAGAATGTTGCATAAGGTTGTCCTCAGAAAAGAAACAACTAAGCGAATTAATTGGAATATGTAATCATAATTCCTTTTGATCACTTATTTTTTTCTTCTTACATGTGAGAAGGGTATACTTAAGATAATAATTTCTATCCAAACCTATTAATGGATATAAAAGTAACAATCATATTGCATCTCCATGGGTTCTCTTTTCTCAAATACTCATGAAAATATTGTAATATTATGTGTGGCTATTATTTTTTTCATCTTTTTATATATACAGATATTTTTTTATTAGAAAGAGAATCATAATTTGATTTATATAAGGTAATTATTAGTATTTTATACAACATGTCTATCCTTCTCGACAGTAATGCATTAATCAAAAATTAAAATGAAGCTTCACTCCATATTCTTCTTGCTACTCTTTCAATGTCACCATTGTTTCTATGACATTATATAATGAAAATTTGTTCTATATTTAGAGAAGCATGATAACCTTATTAATTTTATCATAACTTATGAAGTTAATCCCCTCTTAAACAATTCCAATGTAAAAGGACTCAATTGAGGGGGAAGAGGAGACATGAATTACACTATTTAAATTGAGAAGGGGGCATTCATGTAGCTCTAAGGAACAAATAAAAACAAATAATGTTGATTGAATATCACACAAGGAAAAATAAGGTGGCTTGTTACACTAAAATTAAATGTTAGAAAGTGAAAATGGGTAGAAATGAGGGAGACTAATCTCCCCTTTGTAAGTAGATACATTTCCAAGATGTTTGGAATTGATCACACTTGAATATGGCTTTGAAAAATAAATATATAATTATTTCAATATAATTTTGTAGAATGTAGATTTAATATAATTTTGTAGAATGTAGTTGTTTATTGCTAGGAGAAAGCATGTAACTAAGCATTACTATGTGAAATAACTTATGATTATGATTTTCTTTTATAGTATATATTTTTTAATTTTTATTTACATCCTAAAATGTAACACAACAATAATAAAATATAGGACTTGGTTTCTAATTTTGAGGCAACTTTCCCTTCAATTGTTGGAATATCACAATACAATTCCCATAGTAGTGGATCCATGATCAATTCTTTGATGATTTCAATCAATTTTGAAGTGGAAATATCTCTACATTATTCTCCCATACATTAATTTAGATGGTGATAAAAAAATATTCTTAACATATTTATGGTTAAAAATGATTCATTTTAAAAGTGAAAACTTTATATAATGTTATGTATTAACAATATCTGATAATAAAATTCAACCTTACATAAATATTAAATTAATTTCATTATATAGTAATATTTATGTTGATGTGTCTACTTTGAAATAGGGGTTTTAAAATTTTAATTTAATTATCAATAATTATTATGTGGATGGTAGATATTTAACATCCACAAAAGCTTAAATTAGAATATTCATGGCAGTATACAAAAACCAAAGGTTAGGAATGAAACCTATCTCGGATGGATTACAAGGATTTTTGTTAACCACTAAGACCATATCCCATTGACAATGTAATGATCTTCATTGCTTCCCTAACTAACTCCTAAATAGAATAGTAAAATAACTTGTATTTGTCATTTCTCAGTAAAAGGGTATAAAATTCCCCAACATTAATAGTTACCATTCTCTAGTTAACTATAATTGCTTGATAACCTTCAACATACACCATTGATGTTGTGACACATGTACACTTTTATAAGGGAAAGTTTACTAATATTCCCACTCTAATTGTTAATAGCTAGGTATTACGTAAAAAATACATGTTGGTTAAGGTTACCAATAGGTTATCAAAACTTTTTTTTTTGGAGTGGGGAGGGGGGCCAAGAGGGGATTTCTTCCTTTAAAATTAAGAGAAACATTGTGACTAGAGTGATAAAATTTATAAATCAAGCACTATAATTGGCTTTCTTAAATGGTGATGGAAATGGGTAAACTCAAAGGTGAAACTCGTTGAAATGTAGCACACAGAAAATTGGTTGTAGGCAATGCGAAATATTTTTGTAGCACCGTTTTAATACCTATATGTGTTGCGAAATATTTTCATAGCACTTCCAAAAACTCTATTTTCGAGATCTTAGAAGGGAAAAAGACTTGGTCCTCTGCAAACTTGATTCTCTGCCATCATAACACATCATCGATGCTTAGGAATGATCTCCTCTTGTCTCTCCTTGACATAGTTCTCCATAATTGATTTAATGGTCTTCCCTACCATAAAAAAAAAATGTGTAATTACGTGCAAAACATAGATGCTGCAAAATTGATCCAGATTTAAATAGGAATGCAACAAATTACAAAGATAATGATAAACACACAGATGCAATGAAAATAATACTTCATTTGATTAATGTAAAATACTGAAATATTCTTACAAACATCAATGGAAGTAAACGAGCTAGGGCGATGGTAGCTTATCTCTGAGAAGAGATGTGGCAGCTACATGCCTATAAACTATGTTACAATGAGGCTTGAAGGCCTATTTATTGTTGAGTAACAATGGAAAACCCTAAACATCCAAAAACCTAACCCTAGACGATGAAACACCAAATCGTGGGCCCCGTTTGGGTAAATTGGTGCATAAACTTCCCGGGGTCATAACGTTGGCATATGATGTTTGTTTGACATGCACAATATCTCATTAGAAATATCTATCTGAGAAATACAACTTTGGGAAGAGAAAAATTGGAACCATGTTGCTCCCAATTTTCCCAGAACAACATTGTTTAGGGCCTAAAAATAGCTCTCGAAGTTCACAACTCGAAAAACTGCTAAAAATAATAAACTGTGCTACAATTAAGGAAATTAAAAAGCTGAAAGAAACAATGGGGGGGTCCAAGTGGTCTTAGCAGGTGGCCACCAATATCCACGTAGATCATTCCTCCCCCCTTAGGAAGAAATGGTTCCCATTACGTTGAGTTCTTCCATGAGATGAGGAAACTTGTGCTGAACTTGGTCCTAGGTGAGCCACTTGCCCTAGCGAAGGAGTTGGCCTACTTTGACAACTTGATACAGTTGGGTATTCGACTAGCGAGTGTGCTTGATCTGTGTGTCCATGATCCAATTAGTTGCTACTTGTTCCATGCAATCTGGATTTAACTTTGTGGGTGTGAGCTATTCTGCAATGTTGGATGTGTCTAGTAATGGCACAAAGTATGGCCGAAGGTGGTCCACATTGAATACTAGGTGTAGGCCAAGGAATGGGGGATTGTTGAGCTCAAATGCATTGTCTCCCATGGCCTTGGTAATGGTGTAAGGACCATATTGGAGAGGTTTTAGTTTCTGATAGGCTCTGTTAAGGCGTTCCTTTTGCAAATGCAACTAAACTTTATCACCCACCTGAAACGTGTGTGGAAACCGATGTTGATCATGCCGCTGCTTGTACTTGCCATTTGATTTATCCATAATGTTAGGGACCTGCTTGTGAATATGTTCGATGTGCTCAATGAAGTTGTTTGCCTTATTTGTTCCAGACTCGATATGAGCCGAATCCGCGTGAGTAGGTGCAAATTGAATGGCCACATCAATGAGACACTGTAGTGTCCTATCTAGGGTGCTAGATTGGGCTAAATTTATTATCAACCAGGGTGTGTATACTTAGAGTCGTGTGCCTAAAATATATAGACATAAAGGATCTACTCTAGACCTATGATTCCTAATTATAGTGCTGAGACTAGATCTAATGTTAAACTATCAATCAAAGCTTTAACTAAACATCAAACCATATGTCATTAACAACTAAAATGCAATCCATAACATGCTGTGTATCACTATATTTAAAGGCTTCGGTCCCCTTACAGAGACACCAAACATGAAACCCTTGTTTAATGTCACTCAACAGTCATGAATATTTATTGTAAGCATGCAAAGTAAAAATCATAAGCATCCTCCATATCAGTGCTTTACAAAGCAACCCTGGATCGAATCCTTTACAGGATATGATTCACAATCCAGATGAGGGTTTGTTCAAGCACATACACAGACATTCATAAACACAAACGTAAGCATCAATCAAATCCCTGAGCATATAAATCGATAACATTCAAACGCTTGACTGTAAAATATAATTAAAATCACAATGTAAATACAATGCAAACGTAATTAAAACATCGGTATACCATGCACGCAGGGCCCGTCCGCGTTCTTGGCACACCGAGATAGTTACTCCACGATCACGGTATTAAACAATGCACAGAGATTGTAATGCAATCTTATATTAAATCAAAAGCTCTGTTCTGAAGCGACAAGGAATGTATATAAAATGTAAAGGTCTGCAATATCAAAAAGGTAAACGAACATATATCCAGGTTCGGCCTTTTAATTACATACATCACATCCTTTGAAAAATGGATGTTTATCCATGGGCGGATGCTGCTGCTTTTGTAAAAACGCAAAGATGTCCGTATCCTAACTTACGCATATAAAAACTAGGAAACAACTAAAAATCGAATTGACTGTAACTGAGTGCTGTTGCTCCCTTTGTGCCAACATGCCATAGTTGACTAGGCATTGACCGCGCATATAGGATGGATTTTTCCGCTGCGGGATAGGTGCTTGTCCATGCTTGGACATTCCTCTTTTCGCCCATACCTTTTGCTCTGGCCTAGCTGTCATGCCACATGTCAAACGATAAGCCATTTATAGGTTGTTGAGACTTCCTGTAGTTATTTAGGCCAAAAATCCTAATTTATTAACACAAAACCCCTAAATCAATTTAAATGTAATTCAACAACTATAAACCTATTAATTAATTAATTTCCAAGGCATTTGAGGGAAAAATGGTGAGAAGAGGTAGGAAATGGTCATGTTTTGGGAGGGAAAAAGGGGTCATAGAATAGTACCAACATCTCTCCCCGACTTAATGACTTAGCATGTCCTCATGCTAAGCCTGAAGTGCTTCCTTTAAACTCAGTCCCTGCCTGTACCTCTGCTGCCTTGAGTAATGTGTCTACGTTCTTCTTCACCTGGGCATCTTTTTGGTCATGGAGCTCTTGCTTCAGTCTTCTGTACTTTTCCTTGAGGGTCTTCTTTTGGTTGTACCACTTGGTGGCCTACTTGCAAATGTCTGTCTGCTCAGCTTCCAGCTCATTAACCCGCTCTTTTAACTTTTCATTTTTCTTTTGAAATTCTTTGCTCTGTGTACGGAGCATTTCATTTTCCTTTTTAATAACTTTCTCTAACATATTGGCCTCAATGAGCTCCTCTTTTAGTTTTTCGATTTGTCTCTCTAATTTCTTCTGCTTCTTACTAGGAGGTGGTGACCCTCTTTCCTTTTTGTTATTGCTCTCAACCTCTATATCAGCTCCTAGGGGTGAATGGCTTTCAATATCCACATCCGCTCCTGGCCCTGGTGGTGAATGATCACTGCTCTGAATGTCCATCTGTATAGGTGCATTAGATTCTTCTTGTAACTGAACTTTTGATGCCCTTCTTGTTCTTCTTGAGTAAGTGGTGAAGACTTTGTCTTGTTCTGCCCTTTTTTCATCTTCCTTTCTCATTTGTCTGGTCCTTATGCTGCTCACAGGTGGGGGTATCTTGTTAGCTCTGGATGATGTTGGAATCTCCTCATCAATGTCTTTCATAAACCCTGAGTTCTCTTGTGATTTCTCTTTGTCTTCCTCATCCCTGATTTGGTTGGCAGCTAAGAACTCCTTCCATGTTTTCCCTCTTCTTTGCATTTCATCTTCAATGAGAATTTTGATTAAACCAAAATGGTATAAACTTTTGTCCTCATTTCCTTTCTGCTTCTGAATAGTTTTGGACATCTTGGTTAGGCTCTGCAATAAGAAATATGGTAAACTAATGACACATTGTTTCTTTATGTGCAGCAACAACTTGATGTGATACAAATAGACAATGTTGTAGCGGCCCTCACAGGTCACAAACTTCTGAAGTATGTAAACCATTTTGTCCCAAGGATGCACTAGCCAACTTCTTCGGACGCCCTTCTTCCAATTTACCGCTGAGACTCGTGACCTGGACATGAATTGGGTCCACGATTTTTCTTTGAACTGTTTGGGTTTGAAGTATTTTTCTCCCTCTGGGCTAACCCCTGTTTCTTGGGCAATGGTGTCCTCTGAGACCCTGAATGAGAAAGTGCCTATCAAGGCCTTCTCCCCATTAAACATGAAGGCAAATTGCTTGGCAACTTCTTCGTTGCTTCCATGGAATTTTTCTAAGAAGGGTAGCCAATGTATTTCCATCAGAATCGAAATACAGTCCTCGTGGTACTGAGAGCTATCAAATACATTTGGCTCGACCCTATTTTTCATCTTAGCAGAGGGTTGAGCTTCCTAACTTGCGAATTTGACAAGGAGGTCTGAGTTTATTACCTGAGATAGTCGCTCCTTTAATGTTCACTGTAATGCTGGGTCGGCTTGTTATGTAGCTCGATGAGATTCGAAACTGGATGTTTTCTCTGCCCTCGGTCCTTGCTGTGGAAGCTTATGCACCAGCATATGCAAATGGAGTTATACACCAAAGTATATAATCCTGAGAACGAGTACAATGACCATTGTTTTCTCCTTTGTTAATGAAGCTCGATTCAGAATGTATTCAATTTCAAAACAGAGGAATAATGATAGTATCACTTGCATAAATGTTATGATAGGAGCGCTGAGAGGTGTATGTACGTCGGGTGGTGAATCATCATTCGGCCCATGCAACTTAATGAATAGGCCTGCTGTCACTTGCCTTGGTATAATTACCCTTTTAATTTTTTTTTTTTTTATTAATTTTTTTCAAAAATATTGCCACGTGTCCTGTTGGTACTCTTCTAATGGGAGGTGTAGATTTAGGAAGTAGATATGGCGGTAAATGGCTGTAGGATGCTTAGGGAGTATTGGAGTGAGGGGTGAATGAATTTTAAAGTAGGAAGTAGGTTGGGGTAGGGAAGAATTAGGGGAATAAGAGAGGATGGGAAAATGTGCCTTTGGAATTAATTACTAATAGTCATAGCTATTAGAATTAACATAAAAATTAATCTAAGAAATTAGGTGTTAAAAACAAGGAATGCATTACACTGTTTTACCGCTGTTGCATTGAAATGCTGAGTAGAGCTAACTTTTGACTGTTGTTTGATTTATTTGCTATTCATAACAGGTCCCTTGAGGTATGCAACAGGTCCCTCTGCAGTGTTGAAGATGTTCATGAAATTCTTTGTGTGCATGCAGGTGCTGTTGAGCTTGGGTGCTTGATTGATGAAGTCCTGATGAAGTCTTGATCCTGCTTTTGTAGAAACTTGCTGAAGCTGTATTGAAGTGATTTTCTTTTGAAGTATCAATCTCCTAACAGGTCCCTTTTGTATGTCTAAATAGGTCCCTTACTGCTGATATTACTGCTGGTGCTGGTAGCATGGTCTTCTTGGGCAGACCAGGTCCCCCTGCATGATATTTACAACCAGGTCCCCCTCATATAAAATAATGACAAGACAGCTTATTCATTGGAGTCTGGAATGGTGGAACAAACTGTTTGGAAAATTTACAATGAAAAAAAAAAATAATTACGATGGAGAGATAAGAAAATAAGAATACTGATGCTCCTCTCCCCCACAAAAATTTTGACTTGTCCTCAAGTCAATATTCAGCTGAAACATGAAACAATGATAAAGAAAAAGAATTCTTACCCACCAACGAATTGGTTTGCAAGTGGGAATTCAAGGTTAGAGTGTGCGAGAATCTGGTTTTCACATCTAACCCATTTATTTATTTTAATTTTTTTTTTTTCTTTTATTTTTTGCTTTTTTTTTTTTTTGAAAGGAAAATAAACTAAGCAGGGAACTCAAGATGAGGGCTGCAGTATCTCAACCTCACTTTGTGAGAAACTGTGTGTAGAAATTTCCTTGCTGATGGGCTTGGTATTAAGTTTCAGGCGATGACCATTGACAGTAAAGGAATGGCCTTCTCCATCAATAGTTGTGAGCTTTACAGATCCATTGTCATAAACCTGAACAATTTCATTAAGGGCCCATCCAATGGGTGGTAAACTTGGCTTTGTGGTCTCTAAACTTAGAGTCAAAAAGTAGAGCCCAGTCACCTTCCTTGAATTGCTTCTTCTTGATATGTGCATCATGCCACTGCTTCCTTTGTTTTTGCATGAGGATGGTGGTCTCCTCTCCTTGCTGCCTCATTTCATCCGGCTGGTTAAGCTGCTAGATTCTTTCTTTTTGTGCCTCATCCAAGTCAATCTGTAAATCAACAGCTAGTTTAAAAGTGCGAATCTGAAACTCAATAGGAAGCATTACCTCTTTACCGTACACCAACTGATATGGTGTAAATCCCGTAGTATCCTTCCGGGTGATTCTGTAAGCCCAGAGTGCATCTTTGAGCTTTTCTTCCCAATTCTTCCTGTTCACGGTAACAGTTTTAGGAATGATACCCTCCAAATTTTTGTTTGTAGATTCCACCTGCCCATTGGCTTGTGGATGATAGGGTGTGCTTTTCCTATGCTTGATCTTATATTTGTCTGTGATGTCCTTGACTAACTTGGAGGTGAATTGGGTACCTTGATCAGTTACTATCTCCCTTGGCACTCCGTATCTAACAAACATCTCTTCAAACAGGAAATTGACAACTGTGTGTTCGGTGGCTCTTACCAGTGCTTTTGCTTCAGCCCACTTTGTGACATAATCAGTACATACTAAGATGTACTTCTTACCATTGGAGGATGGGTTGATAGGTCCTATGAAGTCTAGAGCCCATTTTCAAATGGCTCTAGGTGAACTTGGGGCTGAAGGGGCATCTCATCGGTAGCTGTTGGCTTGCCCATTCTTTGGCAAATGTCACAACTCTTTACATACTTCTTGGCATCCTT
>APFE030341286.1:0-10185 GCA_000404065.3 Pinus taeda
CCATACTGCTGCTTATATCCTTTGACAACAAGTCTTGCCTTATGTCTTTCTATTTTGCCTTCAGCATTACTATTGGTTTTGTAAACCCATTTGACTCCAATGACTTATTTTCTTTTTGGTAATTCAACTAAATCCCATGTCTTGTTTCCTTCTATGGCATTGATCTCCTCATCCATAGATTCTATCCATTTCCTATTCTTAATATCATCTTTGAAATGAATAGGGTCATCAACATGACAATATAAAACAAACAAAGAGTTCATAGCTTCATCATAAATGTCACTTAAATTTCTGAATTTCTTACCTCTTTCATTTGGTGTACAAGTGCTTGAAGAAGCACTTGAATTTCCTCCTTATGGTGTGCTTGGAGGAGCACTTTCATTTCTCCTCAAGGGTGTCTCTTGCTGCCCTTGTGTTGGTGCTATTGTTTGGGGATGTATTTCAGCCATCTCCTCATCATCTTCATCATGTGACAGAGAGCTTTTAACATTCACTGTTTTCTCTATGCTTCCATCCCAAGCTTCCTCCTTAATGAACTGAACATATCTACTCACAAAAAACTTCTTGGTGGATGGCTTATACAACCTATAAGTTTTGGATTCCTCATTGTATCAAATGAAAATACATTTATCCCCTTTGTTGTCCAACTTCTTCCTTAGTTGATTTGGAATGTGTGCATAAGCCACACATCCAAAAACTTTCATGTGGGTGACCCCTTGCTTTCTCCCACTCCATGCTTCTTTTGATACTCTATTCATGACTGCTTTTGTAGGGCATCTATTCAAAATATACGCTGCACAGTGTACAGCTTAGCCCCAATAATCATTTGGCAAATGTTTTGCCTTTAACATACTCCCCACCATATCCATGATTGTCCTATTCTTCCTTTCGGCTACACCATTTTGTTGCAGAGTGTACCTAGTGGTAAAATGTTTGTGAATTCCATTTTCTCTACAAAAACATAGAAATTCTTTAGAGATATACTCACCTCCTTTGTCAGTTCTTAGAACTTTTATATGAAGCCCACTTTGGTTTTCTACAAGTGCTTTGAAATTGCGAAATTTTTTAAACACTTCACTTTTGTTCTTCATGAAATAAACCCAAGTTTTTCTAGTGAAATCATCAATGAATGTTAATATATATTGTCTGCCTGCCAGTCATGGAGTTTGCATCGGTCCACATAAATCTGAGTGGAAAATTTTTAAGGGTGCTTTTGCCCTTATGCTTTTCCCTGATGGAAAACTTTCTCTGTGTTGTTTCCCCAAGATACAACCTTCACAAAGGTTGTATGGTTTTTCTATCAATGGTAATCCTGTTGCCATTCATTTTCTACTCAACAAGTTAAGACCTCCAAAGTTGAGATGTCCAAATCTCAAGTGCCACAACCAATTTTCATCCTTTGATTCGGTTTGGAAAGCCTCTTGTGTAACTGCTGTAATTTCTACTCCATCTTTTAAATCAACTTTTATCCTGAGAGGGAACATCATGTTCCTTGTCATCTTCACTTCAGCAATACATCGTTTGCTGGGTTTTCTATCCATGATGGTGCATACATCATTCTCAAAAAAAACATTGTACCCCTTTTGAACAAGTTGTCCAATACTTAAGAGGTTACATTTCATTCTAGGAACATAATAAACATCTGCGATGGTTTTCTTTTCACCTTTCTTTGTTAAGATATTTACCTCTCATTTTCCCATAACAGAAACTTTACTATCAGTCCCAAGTATGACTTGTCACTTCACATTTTGATTTAACTTTGAAAACAGGGCTATGTTCCCTGTCATATGGTTACTGTAACTGGAGTCTAGAAACCATATATCATCACTCTTTGTTTCAGGCATATTACAAGCTAACAACAAATTATCTTGGCTGATATTTTCTCTAGTGATATTTGCACTAGTTCTATTACTCATATCATGCTGCTTTTTCCTACATTCATTTGCATAATGTCCATATTTTTTACAATAATAACATTGGACATTGGATTTTTCATACCTTTTTCCTTGAGCATGATGTTGTCCACTTTGTTGGCTGCTACCTTGGCCTTGGTTTTGATTTGGATTGCTGCCTCTTCCTTGAGTGTTTGCTGGACTATTTCTTCCACCTATATTTTCGCTTCTGTCTCTTCCTCTCTTGCTTCCTTTGCCTTGACATCTTCCTCTTCCAAAGGACATCTGGGTCTAAAGGCATGTTCTGGAGATGAGTTTTCATTTCTACTCAATCTCTGCTCATATGTTATCAGTGATGCATGTAGTTCATCAACTGAGAAGTTTGTGAGATCCTTTGTCTCTTCTACGGCGGTAACAATCACATCGAACTTTGAGGGTAGGACCCTCAATAGTTTTTCCACAATCCTCCTTTCTTCAAGAATCTCTCCATGAGAGCTTATCTGTGTGACCAAACCAATTACTTGTGTGAAGAATGAGTCAATATTATCTGACTCCTTCATCTATAGATTCTCAAAATCTCTCCTTAGCAACTGTAGTTTTGCTGTCTTCACTTTCTCCATGCCTTGATAGGCTATGTTGAGAGTTTTTCATGCTTCTTTGGATGTCTTGGTTGCTGCTATCCTTGGAAACACACTCTAATGCACTGCTTGAGATAAGAAGAGGAGGGCTTTAGAATCCTTCTTCTTATAGCTCTTCAATCGTTCCTTCTCTGCCTGAGTTAAATTATTAAACTCATTTTCATTTGCTGGTTCTTGAAATCCATCCTCAACAAATTCCCATAAGTCTTGTGAGGCAAACATGTCTCTCATGGTTATTTCCCAATAGTCATAGTTTTTCCCATTAAATTGTGAGAGCTGGGTATTACAGATACCCATGGTAGTGCTGGTGCTGGAGCCAGCCATTCTTGCACTCTTAACTATGCTTCAAATACTTGACTGTGTATTTAAAAATCACTGAGTGTCTTCAATCAGCAACACAAAAAAAACTTGAGAAATACCTTAGATTTTTTGACTGAGTCTTTACTCTGTTGGAGAAGCTGCTGCAGCAAAAGTCCTTCCTTCATCTTCTTTGACACCTTCAAAGAGCCTGGACAAGCTCTGATACCATGTTGGGAATTTATGGTAATTCCAAACAAAACTAAACAAAGAACAATGCTCTATTTTCTCCATAGGATCTTAACATAGGGAAGCTAAGCTTGATTGCTGAAGAATAGAGTTTCAGATGCACAATAAAGCCTTTTTATTCAATAATAAAATCAAAAGTTACAAAAGATCTTCCTCTTAACAGAGGGATTCACCAAGAACTTCCAGTTCCATACAAAAATTATTGTGTCTCTTCTGGAAAGTTTACACTACTTTGTGTAAAATTTCTTACATTTACTGCTGTAAAAGAAAATCTTCTCGTTTCATTTACTCTGCTGCATATTTCATTTCAACACAAAAAAAAAATTTCTCTGCTGAAAAATCAACTCACTGCTGTGTAAACATTACACATGTGCGCTGCTGCGTCTTACTTGTGTATTCAACGACCAAACAAAAAATCACATTTAACCTACTGTAAGAAACTTTCTTACAAATTACATTCGCTGCTCTATTCTTCCTTTTTTTTTTTACTTCACACTGCTATGCCTTTCATTACACATACACAATGGGCAACTAACTAAAAAAAAAACATGACCATATGTTTTATTTGTGCAGTAAAACAAAATACAACTTACGTGAATAATACAAAACAATAAAATTAAATGGTTTGACCAACATTTACTTGTGCCCATACTCCCGCTGATATAAAATAATAAAATTAAAAATTTCAGCAACAATTTACGAACCATAGTAAATTACATTAAATTAATTCACCGACAAACTGGCGGTCAAATGAAAAAATTCACGCAAGCTCCATGTGCTGGATTGTATGTAGCTTTGGCTTCAATCAATGGTGGACAACCAAGATTTCAATCGAATGACTGATGCATGATCATTCCAAACAAGATTTATGTTCCGGGAAAAACATGGTTTTCAAAAATGTTGTGGACACGCGTTAGCTAGCACAATGTATCACTGCCCTTCCGGAGAATACCACTGTCCAACAAAAGCGGTGTGATAAAAATGGTGGTTTTGTGAATTGAATGCGCAAGTGAAATTATAATTGGAACAGCAATGAACCCAGTGAATAGTACTCTTCTTTGATCACGCAAAACATGATGATTGCAATGAATCCTGTGAAAGATATTTAAACCTTTTCGACTAGACACTTGCCTAAAATATCTTGACATGCAACTACAGGCAATCGCACACTCAAAGTCATCTATCACTTAATTCGACTTGATTTAACACTCAAACACTCAACCACTTAGTTCAATAACTCTCTATGTTTAGCTAACTCCTCATGGAGTAATCATCTTATTTTAAGAGCAATGAAAAGGGTCCAAAGTTAAAAGGGTTGAAGACTAATTGCATATGTGAGAAGAACGTGAGTGTTAACTTTGCGTGTGAAAGCAGAGAAGTACGAAAGCATGGACTATAAGTAGAATTCGAAGAACCCCAGCTTTAAGTTTGCGTCTGAAAGTAGAAAGCTGGGAAAGCATGGACTATATGTAGAATTCGAGAGTCTTAGCTTTCCCTGCATGCAAACGTAAATGCCTTTATTTATAATGAAGACACTGTGCTTTTTTCCTCCAAAAAAAAGGTAGAATTCGAGAATTTTAACCATAAAAGATTTGTAATCTAAATCTCAATTACAGATTCTATCTAAGTGTTTGTTTTTAGTCATTTAGATTTGAAAAAAGAGCGATTATAGATTATTTAGGGGCGATCGAACACAATTCATAGTGTGTAACATATTTATTTTGCATGTACACAACGTCGAAAATGGAAATGTAGATGAAAATATATATATGGAATTTGAAAAACATAGACGCAATATTACATCGTAGCTCCATATATATATATTCCTATTCTTCTTGTTACAGAGTACCAATTCACTGTAGCATAAAAATATCCATAGCAAGACGGAAGAAGTGATCAACATAGGAATATTTAAGAGTCTCCTTCAAGGTATCCATGGTATTGAGGATCAGACAACATCCTCCGCAAGTCCAACTCCTTGTGGAACGAGTTGATGAAATTTTCTGCAACCTTGTTAACATCTTCTTCAGAAATATTCTGTGTTTTTTTCTTAATAGATGTTACTGCTGGAAGTGGCCGATTTTTTGCTTGGATCACCGTGGACATGGATTGCTTCTCACATCCTTTCTTCTCTTCTGATCTGCCTCTACGCATGAATAACCACTTTCGGCACATCTTACAACACTACAAATATCAAAAACTTCTGATCCGACTCACTAGTGATAAGAAACAATAGAAAGCCAGAAAAAGAGCAGAGAGGTAATGGAAAAAGATATCCCGAAGATTTAGAATGAAAAATGAGGAAGGGAAATGGCTTAATGAAAAATGCTGCCCTCTTCAGCCTTATTATATATTGAAGAATAGTGGGCCGAGTTCTGTCTCATGGAGGTATTTGATTGAAATTATAATTTGCAACTGCCACGTATTAATTCCAGAAAACGACCATGGTTTTCCCCGCACCACCTTTCACGCAACGTGGTATTTCATGGGCAGATCTGATCACACCGGCTAGCTGATGCGTGTCCACAGTACGGTTCCAAAACCACTCATTCCCCGGTCGGCGATGTTTGTGTGATTTTGACCTTCGGTGGATTGTTTTCAATCATCCGATTAAGTCAACATGCCTGCACCATTTGAGCTTGTGTAAAGTAAACTTTTGGTTGACTGCCCGTTTCTCTGTAGAAGTAATTTAATGTATTTACCGTGGTTGGTAGAATTTTAGGTAAAGATTTTAGTTCATTTTGTACAGGAGTATGGCACGATTAAAAGAAAGGTATGGGCGCAAGTAAACGTTGGTAAGAACCATTTAAATTTAATGTTTTTTTTTTATGCACAGGAATATGGTATAGGTCAATGTATTGTTATGTTTAGCTTTTTTTTTTGTTCATAGTATATGGAATGCTCATAGTTCATTAAGAGAAATGTGTGGGACGCAGCAGCGTAAAGATGTTATGGTGTTCATTGGTTGAACCAGCATTGTAAGGGAATGTGTAGCAGTACAACTATAATAATTTTTGGATGTTTGATATGAAATTTAAAGGGAAAAACTTGCTAGAGAAAATCTAAGGAAATTTTTTTATTCCAGCAGTGAGTGTAAGTGATTTTTACAGCAGTAAATGTAAGTTTTATTTTTACACAGAGTGATGTAAAAATTTGTAACTGAGACAGAGTAATTTTTTTATGGAACTGGAAGTTCTTAGTGAATCACTCAGAGAGAGAGGAAGAAATATGTAATAGGTAGTTTATTAATGAATAAAATGTTTTTATGTGTGTTGTTGAAACTCTGTGTTACCTGTGTTAAGATCTTGTGCAAAACAGAGTATCATTCTCTGTTCAGTAATTGTCTGAAATTACCAGAAATTTCCAACATCGTATCAGAGCTTGTCCAGGCTCTTTGAAGGTGTCAAAGAAGCTGAAGGAAGGATTCTTGTTGCAGCAACTTCTTCAGCAGAGTGAAGACTCAGTCAAAAGAATACAAGGTATTTCTCAAAGTTATTTTTTTCTGTGTAGTTGTTGAAGACAGTTAGTTATTTTTAAATACAGAGTTAAGGATTTAGAAGGATAGTTTAGAGTGCAAGAATGTTTGGCACCAACACTAGCACCAGCACTAACATGGGTATCTGTAATACCCAACTCCCACAATTTAGTGGGAAAAACTATGACTATTGGGCAATAGCCATGAGAGCCCTGTTTGCCTCACAAGATTTATGGGAATTTGTTGAGGATGGATTTGAAAAACCAACAGATGAAAATGAGTTTAATGATTTAACTCAGGTAGAGAAAGATCTGTTGAAGAGCTATAAGAAGAAGGACTCTAAAGCCCTCATCTTCTTATATTAAGCAGTGCATGAGAGTGTGTTTCCAAGGATAGTAGCAGCCAAGACATCCAAAGAAGCATGGCAAACTCTCAAGACAACCTATCAAGGCATGGAGAAAGTGAAGACAACAAAACTACAGTTGCTGAGGAGAGATTTTGAGAATCTGTGCATCAAGGAGTCAGATAATATTGACTCATTATTCACACAAGTGATTGGCTTGGTCACACAGATAAGGTATCATGGAGAGATTATTGAAGAAAGGAGGATTGTGGAGAAACTATTGAGGGTCCTACCCTCAACGTTCGATGTGATTGTCACCACCATAGAAGAGACAAAGGATCTTACAAATTTCTCATTTGATGAACTACATGCATCACTGATAACACATGAACAGAGATTGAGTAAAAATGAAAACTCATCTCTAGAACGTGCCTTTAAGACCCAGATGTCTTTTGGAAGAGGAAGAGGTCAAGGTAGAGGAAACAAGAGAGGAAGAGGCAGAAGCCACAACAGAGGTGGAAGAAAAAGTCCAGCAAATGCTCAAGGGAGAGGCAGCAATCCAAATCAGAACCAAGGCCAAGGCAGCAGCCAATAAAGTGGACAACATCATGTTCAAGGACAAAGGGATGATAAATCCAATGTCCAATGTTATTATTTTAAAAATATGGACATTATGCAAATGAATGTAGGAATAAGTAGCATGATATGAATAATAGATCTAGTGCAAATTTCACTGAAGAAAATATCAGCCAAGATAATTTGTTGTTAGCTTGTAATATGGCTAAAACAAAGAGTGATGATATATGGTTTCTAGACTTCGGTTGTAGTAACCATATGATAGGAAACATAGCCCTGTTTTCTAAGTTAAATCAGAGTTTGAAGTCACAAGTCACACTTGGGACTGATAGTAAAGCTTCTATTATGGGAAAATGTGAAGTAAAAATCTTTACAAGGAAAGGTGAAAAGAAAACCATAGCAGATTGCTATTATGTTCACGAAATGAAGTGTAACCTCTTAAGTATTGAACAACTTGTTCAAAAGGGTTACAATGTTTTCTTTGAGAATGATGTATGCACCATCATGGATAGAAAACCCAGTAAACGATGTATTGCTGAAGTGAAAATGACAAGGAACAGGATGTTCCCTCTCAGGATAAAAGAAGTTTTGGAAGATGGAATAGAAATTGCAACAGTTACACAAGAGGGTTTCCAAAGCGAACCAAAGGATGAAAATTGGTTGTGGCACTTGAGATTTGGACATCTCAATTTTGGAGGTCTTAACTTGTTGATTAGAAAAGGAATGGTAAGAGGATTACCATTGATAGAGAAACTGGACAACCTTTGTGAAGGTTGTATCTTGGGGAAACAACACAGGGAAAGTTTTCCATCAGGGAAAAGCATAAGGGCAAAAGCACCCTTAGAGATTCTCCACTCAGATTTATGTGGACCAATGCAAACTCGGTCACTAGCAAGCAACCAATATTTTCTAACATTCATTGATGATTTTACCAGCAGAAACTTGGGTATATTTTTTGAAGAACAAAAGTGAAGTGTTTGAAAAATTTCGCAATTTCAAAGCACTTGTAGAAAACCAAAGTGGGCTGCATATCAAAGTTCTAAGAATTGATAGAGGAGGTGAGTATATTTCTAAATAATTTCTACGTTTTTGTAGAGAAAATGGAATTCATAAACAATTTACCACAAGGTACACTCCCCAGCAAAATGGAGTTGCCGAAAGGAAGAATATGACAATCATGGATATGGTAAGGAGTATGTTAAAGACAAAGCATTTGCCAAATGATTATTGGGCTGAAGCTGTACATTGTGAAGTGTACATTTTGAATAGGTGTCCTACAAAAGCAGTCATGAATAGAGTGCCGAAAGAAGAATGGAGTGGGAGAAAGCAAGAAGTCACCCACATGAAAGGTTTTAGATGTGTGGCTTATGCACATGTTCCAAATCAGCTAAGGAAGAGGTTGGATAGCAAAGGGGGGAAATGTATTTTCATTGGATACAGTGAGGAATCCAAAGCTTACATGTTGTATAACCCATCCACCAAGAATTGTTTTGTGAGTAAAGATGTTCATTTCATTGAGGAGGAAGCTCGGGATGGAAGCATAGAGAAAATAGTGAATGTTGAAAACTGTTTGTCTCATGATGAAGATGATGAGGAGATGGTTGAAATACATCCCCAAACAACAACTCCAACACAAGGGTAGCAAGAGACACCCTTGAGGAGAAATGAAAGTGCTTCTCCAAGCACACCATAAGGAGGAAATTCAAGTGCGTCTTCAAACACTTGTACACCAAATGAAAGAGGTAAGAAGTTCATAAATTTAAGTGACATTTATGATCAAGAGGCAGCAAAAGAAGGTATGAACTCTTTGTTTGCTTTATATTGTTATGTTGATGACCCTATTCATTTCAAAGATGCAATTAACGATAGGAAATAGATAAAAGCTATGGATGAGGAGATCAATGCCATAAAAAGAAACAAGACATGGGATTTAGTTGAACTACCAAAAGGAAAAGAAGTCATTGGAGTTAAATGGGTTTACAAAACCAAGAGTAATGCTGAAGGAAAAATAGAAAGACACAAGGCAAGACTTTTTGTCAAAGGATACAAGCAGCAGTATGGGAGAGACTATGAGGAAATTTTCGCTCATGTTGCAAGAATGGAAACCGTGAGAGCAGTGTTGTCCATAGCAACACAAAAAAGGTGGAAAGTTTACCAAATGGACGTGAAGTCAACATTTCTAAATGGCGTGTTAAAGGAAGAGGTTTACATTGAGCAACCTCTAGGCTATGAAAAGAAAGGCCAAGAGCACAAAGTGTGCAGATTGAAGAAAGCTCTTTATGGGCTGAAGCAAGCACCAAGAGCGTGGTACAGTAGGATAGACTCCTATCTACTTGAAAGGATTTGAAAAGTGTGAGGGAGAACCCACCCGCTACATCAAAGAAAAAGATGGTAAGATACTAATTGTCGTGTTATATGTTGATGATGTTATTTTCACAAGTAATGATAATTATCTCATTGAAAATTTCAAAACAGTCATGAAAGAAGAATTTAAAATGACTGACATGGGTTGGCTGAGATACTTCTTAGGAATAGAAATAGAACAAAATGGAAATGAGATTTTTATCTCACAAGAGAAATATGTCATTGAAGTGTTGGAAAGATTCAATATGGAGAAGAGCAAGGCAGCAATCACTCCCACAGTGATGGGATTAAAATTCAACAAAGAGGACAACAGCAAGGATTTTGATCGTAGTTTGTACAAGAGCATAGTTG
>APFE030341286.1:10473-21916 GCA_000404065.3 Pinus taeda
GTGATTGGGATGGAAATGTAGATAATCGGAAAAGCACATCCAGTTATGATTTTCACATGGGTTCAGGAGCCATTTCATGGGCTTCTAAAAAACAACCTATTATAGCGTTATCTACAGCAGAGGCAGAATATATGGCAGAGACAGCAGCAACATGTCAAGCAGTTCGAATGAGAAGGATGTTAAGGAGCTTATGCCAAGAGCAAGAAAAATGAAAAATAATTTTTTTGTGACAATAGCTCAGCTATTGCATTATTCAAGAATTCTGTGTTTCATAAGAAAACGAAACACATTGACACATATTGTCCAGCTTCGGATGCTGGTCCTGATTGATTTTTTTGATTCTGCTATTGAATTATGAGTCTTGCGTTATGCCCCCACCATCCATCCACCCCATTGCAACCCGTCTTCGGTAAGCCTTCCGGGCAGGTTTTATTACAATTGGTAAACAATGCAGAAATTATTTTACAACGCTGTAAGACTCAAGAGGAAGTTGCTGATGTTTTGACCAAACCATTGGGCCAGAAGAGTTTTGAATTTTTGAGGAAATGTCTGGGTATGACTGATAACACAGCAGTTGAAATTAAAGGGGAGTGTTGAAATTATAATTTGCAACTGTTGCGTATTAATTCCAGAAAACCACCATGGTTTTCCCCGCACCAACTTTCATGCAGCGTGGTATTTCGTGGGGAGGCTTCCATCACACTGACCAGCTGACGCATGTCCACAGTACGGTTCCAAAACCACTCATTTCTCGGCTGGAAATGTTCGTGCGATTTTGACCTACGCGGGATTGCTGTCAATCGTCCGATGAAATCAACGGGCCTGCAACATTTGAACTTGCGTGAAGTATATTTTTGGTTGACCGCAAGTTTCTTCGTAGAAATAATTTAATGTATTTACCCTGGTTGGTAGAATTATAGGTAAAGATTTTAGTTCATTTTGTACCGGAGTATGGCACGATTAAAAGAAAGTTATGGGCACAAGTAAACATTGGTAAAAATCATTTAATTTTAATGTTTTTTATGCACGGGAATATGGTATAGGCCAATGTATTGTTATGTTTAGTTTTTTTTGTTCATAGTATATGGAATGCTCATCATTAAGAGAACATTGTGGGACGCAGCAGCGTAAAGATGTTCTGGTGTTTGTTGGTTGAACCAACATTGTAAGGGAATGCGCAGGAGCGAACTGTAATAATTTTTGGATGTTTCATATGAAATGTAAAGGAGGGAGAAGCTTGCCGCAACAAATGTAAGGAATTTATTTGATTCCAGCAATGAATGTAAGTGTTATTTTTACACACAGTGATGTAAAAATTTGTAGCTTAGACACAATAAATTTTTTATAGTACTGGAAGTTCTTGGGGAATCCCTCAAAGAAAGAGAGGAAGAAATATGTAACACGGAGTTTATTAATGAATATATTAATGAATAAAAAGTTTTTATGTGTGTTGCTGAAACTCTGTTCTCTCGAGGGTTTTTTTTTTTTTTGCTTCCCTGTGTTAAGATCCTCTGCAAAATAGAGTACCATTCTGTTTTCAGTAATTGTTTGAAATTACCAGAAATTTCTAAAAGATTCCTTGACTGAATAACGACAGACTACAATTATGTTACCTCATAATTAGTTTTTTCTAAGCATTTTGACTTATGGACCATCGGCGTATAATAATTTTGATTTTCATTTAGTCCCAGTTACAAAATGCCGGTCCCTACAATAAGCGGAAGGCCCTAACTCAATTTCCACGATTCCTATTATTCTGTCAAAGACAATCGAAGAAAAACGTGGGGTTACAAAACTCCCAAAGTGCACGACTTATGACTTGTCATTGAGGTGCAAAGCATTTAACGATGTTAACCTTTTCTGCGAGCCATTCAATAAGAAAGGGAATCCACGACCATATGATTCCCATTGGATTAGTGTTTCATGAGCTGGATCAGATTTCCGGGAGCATTTTTCACGGATTGTCATAAAAATACAGTAAGAATTTGACTCTCATAACAGTAGTCGAAGTCTACGGTGAAAATACTGTGAGGTTGCGCACGAAATGGACGACAACGATTGACACCCTCACAAATGTCCCCTATAAATTAAATTAATAACCAATGGGAAAAATATATTTTTATTTCAATGACAGCTGAGCAGAGCAATGCTATTCAACGGACAGAGAGGCAACGATGAAAGATTTTTTAATACATTGACAGCTGAGTAAAATAGTGGGATTCATTAGATAGAGGTATTTAGGTGATACACGAGGATTCTTCTTTAAAAATGATATGCACCTATTAAATACAAAATGTTTTTATTGAATGAAATTTGGGTATTACTTACCAAGAGATACCTCGCATCTGCAATCATAAAGATGCTGAAGAACAGCATCACACTCCCACGCTTGAAATATTCCATGATCTCCTGAATATGTTTCTTTCACCGTTGTATCTCGACCATCTTCATCTCAGTCTTCTTTCACACATGTATCTTTGAGTGTGTTGTAACTGCGCATCTTTCACTGACACCTCACCGAATCTCCTCCTCTGGCTCGAACTTTTGGCATCTCAGTTCACCTCCTCTAAAACTTCTCGAGATTCCCTTTCTCACTGGGATGTTGCACACTTGTTCACTTCCTTTTCGAGAATTCTACCCATAACATGCGGAAATTCCCTCTTTTAGGGAATACCCTTTTCCACCTGCTCTCTAATACCACTTGATGAATAACTGATTCTAATGTGTTTTTAATTCGATCCCTAGTTACCTAGTTACTTGATTCTAATGTGTTTTTAATTCGATCCCTGTAGTTACTTGATCCTGGGACCTATGGGTTATGGGACCACAATTGTTGAATCTTAGTTTGATGAATAACTGATTCTAATGTGTTTTTAATGAGATCCCTGTAGTTACTTGATCCTGGGAGCTATGGGTTATGGGACCACAATTATTGATGACCACAATTATTGAATCTTAGGTGTAGTAAATGAGACCTTTTTCGTTTAACCCCCAGCTCATATTTTCATCTCTACTCAACACCATGGATAGGTCCTCTTCGAAAATAGGTCACTACATGAATTAGGGCCGGGTTTCTTCTTTCTTCACAGTTGGTCTCGATTTGAGCAGGGCCCGACTTAGTGCAAGGCCCAATCAGCTTAGTGGGTCCCACCTAAGTCGGAGGTCAGCCTGGTCGGAGCTTTCCTTCTGCACGTGCATTGTATTGTGGCCTGACAACATAGACTCAAACTCCCCTTTTCTACACCCACAAGCACTTGAACTCAGCTTCGACGTTGTCCTGTACGCATTAAACGACCTACATTCTCGCTCTCTTGCGGATTAGGATCATTCCATTGACTACCAAACACAACCACAACATATAAACCATAATCCTTATGAAAATATAATTAAATAAAAGAAACATATGCAGGTTACAGAAACACATGAGTTCTGTTCAAAATTAAGGCCTGATACATAAAATGGCCCCTCGAGGCTTGATGGCTTCTAAAGCTAATTTCACATTGGATTGGCCGCCCCAGCCTTATAATTCGCAGGAGGCTTATAACAGGAAACAAAGAAAAACGCCCTAATCAAGAGGAAAAATCTTGTCCCCGCTAACTCCTGCCTTCTAAAGGCTTACAAAATTTATTAAAAATGAAAATAAAACGAGGAAATCATGTCCTTAGTTGCCATGATGCTCTTCAGGAAGCATCCAAAATCAATTTCAGTTTTGGGGTGAGGTCGATTCTCATGCATCAATAATTGTTATCATATCCACATAATTAACTATGGTCCACCTCGTAAATGATAATTAAACATGGATAACCATAATTAATATTTAACTCTAGTTACCCATTATAAAACATGATCAATCATAATTGAAGATAGTATACCATAGATAACTATGATTTAACATATTGTGATACATGCAACAAAATTAACCATACATAAGAGTGTTATTTGTCTTCAAATAATAAGTCAAGCAACATGACATATCACCGTCAATACCATTGCTATTTCCAATGGATTGAATTCCAAGCCTTCCATCTTAATGTATTTTAATGTTTGGTGTAAAGTATTTTTTTGACATCAGTATAATTATGATAGTTTTGTATATGTTGTATTTATAATATAATAGAGAAACTTTTAAATTTTATTCCTATCTAATTATAATGGAATATTTTCAATTCGAGTAAGGCATGGTCTTCCATAGCTAGCTATAGTATAATGCAGAATGCAAAGTTAATGTTAATCAACTTGTTGGAATTTGATAAAGTATAAACCTTGGTGAAATTTTGTCAAATATCAAATTATTGTCGATTATATACAATTTTCATGGTCGTAGAAAAACAACCCCTCAAAAAAATTATAATAATATTCTATACTTTTAAAATATTTATATAACTATAATGTAATAATGGTATAGAGTAGACAACCATGGTTAACCATTCAAAAATGAGATGCTAATAAATAACATGTTATTTACTACATGAGTACAATTTTTTTTAGGAAACCCTTCAATTATGATCAAGATGAAAAGCTTGCTCTTTCCTTGGCAGATCTAGTGGAAAAATTATGACACTATATTCTTCTACACACCACAAAATTTGCTGCAAGTGAAAACTACATGTACTACTTGCTAAGTCATTTTATGGTGAATAGTAAGTTGCTAGATGAATTGTATTAATCCAATAATTTTATGTTGAGTTAGCATATCCATAGATGAAAAGGTCCCTTATACTTTCATATTTCATCATAGAAATACCGCTAGAACCCAAGGACTAAAAACTTGATGATATCTTCCTAGATAACCATCTTTCCATTATATCATCTAATGATCATTGGTATGGTGACATTCTAGTCTACCTGCACACTCGAAAAATTCTCATATTTCATGTGATGAGTCTCAACAAATTCACCTCCATTTCCATCACTATCGCCTCATCAAGGATGTGTTACATCGACACAATTTCAATACCAATTTACATTGATGCATCATATTACAAGAGGATAAAAAAGTCGTAAATGACTACCATAACAGCGCATGTGCGAGGCATATATAAAGTATCTAAACCATACAAATGAGCCTTCCCTTCCATGGCTGCATTCAAGTAGTTAAGTGATGTGGAAAATGTTAGCCATGTACATCAAAATACCTAATCTCCTACTCTTGTAACTCTTGTCACTGTAAAACACCACTTTTATTGATGGGACATTCAATCCATGACTTCATATCTGTTTTCTAGTAATGATCATAAAAACATCATGGTCACTATTGACCACTTTACTATTTTCCAAATTCATGCCCATTTTCATCATCATTGTCGGCATTGTGCTATGTTATTTCTTGAATTAGATCATCACGTGATTTAGTGTCCCCAAGGAGCATGTGTTTGCCCATCGTAAACATTTAAAAAAAAATTCAACATATATCGACACTACTCAATTTTACTTATGTGTTTGCATCACCATAATATCATCAATCCAACAAACAATTCGAATCTTTCAATGAAGTCCTTAGGACAATATTTTATTTTATGGTGAACAAGTAGAAATATAATTCAGACCACATGCTTTTCTTAGCCCTATGGGCATACCAAATGTTATTCAAAACCTCCATTAGGTTTACACTATTGCAACTTGTGCATGGGGTTGAATTTATTGTCGTTATAGCTTCTTCCTAGTAGTACTTCCCTTAGGAAAATTTCTTGTGACACTAGAAAACATCAATGACAATTGGCATGCCTCTCTCCAACAAAAAGAGGCCATCAAAATGTGACCCACGACCACTTTCAACTGCAACATAAATGCTCATGCATTCATTGATAATGGCCTCATCCTTTGATATGGTTTCATCAATGAGGTTTTGGGTCTCGGGAAGTTTTAAACCTTGAGGAAGGGTCCTTACATTTCAAACATTGTCTCATGAAAGATGCATACAATTTTAGTGGGTCTTGACAGAATTTGTCTCAAAGACATTGTCAACAAGATGTAACTCAAAATATTCCACCATGATTTGTTGTGTCGCCACCCTATGATTTATATTCCACATGTTTTTCTTGCACTTGTTGATAGCTTGCATTGTATCATATTTTTTATCTACACCCATTCTTTGCTTGACAAATGGATTAACCACTAACATGCTTGATTGGTTTTTTTTATGGAAGTAGTTTATGGAATAAAAATATGACCTTCATGGCTTGGGTTATTTATTCTCCTAATCAATCCATAGCACATATAAGAAAAATCTATATTGGGTCAATCATGAGTAACCAACCCAAGTATGTTATTATAATAGGATTATTAGTTGATTCCCTTCAAATAGGAATTCACCACCTCAATTTATTCCTTGATTCTCAACTACTTGTCCCTCAAATAAATCATTCCTTTTACATTTGTTACCCTTACCAAATAACAAATTTTAGGTTTGGGATAGTCACCTCTTGAGAAAATACCTACAAATAAGGTTGTTATCATGTAATTTAGATAAAATAGCATTTACATATATCCCACAAAATAAAGACTATGTTAGCAACCATATTGCATAAAATATTCTAAATTTGAAAGAAATACACTAATATCATGAAACCAAGATCCACCCATATGCATGTGGTATTATCAATTACCAAACATGTAAAACATCATCATCCATCATCCTCATCATAGATAGAAAAGCAAAGCACATAGACATACATAGAAATCATAGTCACATCATAAGGGTGATACATGGAAAAAGTATAATTTTTTATAAATCATAATATATAGGCTACAAAAATACATAAAAACCTCATAAGTCAATTAGGTTATAGTACAAGTGTAAATTGTACATTCTTATAATTGATTCCTTTCCGATATAAAAAAATACATACATAATGTAAAATAGAAACTTAGATATGAGAGTGGTAATGTACAAGCCCCACCATAACTCCCTTACCATTGTCAGAGAATCCTCATGACCTACACCCTATGGCACCAAAATTAGGCTCATTTCCATTTTTCAATTATTTCATGCCTTAGTGGGGACCTCCACTACCAATTTGGGTTAGCGCATCATACACTATATCATCCTCCATATTTCCCAACCAACCTCTAGGACTACCTATAATAAACTAGCCATCCATTGTTGGATAGCCATGCCATTGCCCCATGGCATGATGTTTTCCCGAAGATGTTGAACCTCCTCATCTATGGTGTCCTGACCATCCTCCTCCTTATGGACCTACGTAGGTCCCTCTCGTGGATCATAGTGGGCACTATACCATGGGAGCACTACTCTCTTTAGTTTTCCCTTAGAAAGGTGCACTCAATTGACATAGATATGTACTTGAGCCCATCGCGATTAGAATGACCTATCTAGTGCAACTGTCCCATCATGACTGTTGTCCTTTGGAGACAGATCTAGGTCAAGGAACCTTGTCAAAGGATAAAAAATGTTGTTTTAATTTGGGGTTGGCTGACCAATGCTTTAAATTGTTAAACAAATGTAAATCTTAATTATTTCCGATAGAATAAGATGGAGGATTCTTCGCCGTTAATAGAATTAAGCTTCAAAATGTTATGAAATATAGAATTTAAGATGATATATATGATTCCTTAAACATTCAAATAGAGTATTTAACTTATCATATATAGATGATGTGTGTAAAATCTTTTTACAGCCAAACAATGCATATTTAAAGATAACAAGAAGCAACAATTAAATTATGTAGAGGAATTAACTCAAACAAATAGTTTGAGTTAATTAATCTTTGTAATTGATTATAACTTCACAGGGGATTTTAGAAAGATTGATATTCAATCTTGTCTTACCCAAATTTCCTATTAACTTTAAGCATGTGTAGAAATAAAAGATAAAAGCATAGTAAGAAACCATACAAACTCACAGTAGGACAAGCTGCTTCAAAATGAGTCCATAATCATTCTATGAATATGAGAAATAGTTCAAAGAATTATGATCATGCTCAATGGCTTATCACAAGGGTTCAACGTTTCATACTTCGAATTACAAGAGATTTATAAAGTTTCTTCTCAAAATACATACACTTTAAGACAATTTTTTTGACAAAATATCTCTTCCAAAATAATTTGGTTTTATTACAAAAATAAAACTTGAAGAGAGGAAATCTGAACTATTTTGACATCTGGCACAAAATTCGAGGACTGCGACTGGAGCTATAAAATTGATGTTCTGTTTGTTGTTCCTGGAAATCTGTTCTCTGCTCCTGAAAGCTACCATCCTGTTATTGAAATATCTTTTATCTTCTTAATTGACTAGCTCAAACAATTGTCCCATATTTCCTCATAGGAATATAAAGATTTACCAACTTTTTGTATGCTTCATTGACTTCAGTGTATTTCTCAAAAGTAGGTTTAGTTATGAATAAATGTTTGACTTCATGTTCGATTAAAAAATCATAACTTAAACCTTCCACGAAAGCCTTCCCACTAATAGATCCTTTGATCTTGGAAAATTTAGCTTCGTTTATGGCTATATCATGAAATCTATATTGATATTCTTCTAGACGGTTAATTTATCACCTATACCTTCAAGGCCTAAAAGTCCTTTTTGATGTAAGAAACAAAATTTCTTATGAAACTTTTTAATTGGAACTTCTAGATTATGACACTTATTCTCCAACGGTAACATTAATTTCCTTTTAGTAAGGACCTTTCTCACCTCTAAGATAGTTTTAGTTCTATCTTAAATTTCACATTCTTCGAGCTCTTCCTTTGTTTTATAATTTATAACTCTGATTATCTTGGTAGAATCTCCTAGTTTGTGGTCTAGGTCTTTCTTTACTTTTTCCGCTGCTTCCTTTGATTTATGCAATAATTCTTCCTTTTCATAAATATTCTCAATGGAAGGCCACAATTCAATCATAGATTCATTAATATCAAGCCAAATTCTTTCCTTTTCTTGAGAAATGGTCTTAGCCATTATAGATTCACTTTCATAGGTTTCTATTTGTTTTGGTAACTTGAAACTCTTCTGAATTGGAGCTCCATAAGCATTGTTAGTTTTCAATTTTTGTTCTTGTAGCCTCTGCAATTGTAAAATAATTTTTTCGATCTTTTGACCTTGAAGTGTAAAGTTTCCCATGGCCTTTGATAAATCTGTTGTTGTATCACTAGACCATGTGTCTACTGGAACAATTGCTACTATAGGTGTCCCCATTGTTGAAGTACCTGCAATAGATGTTGCTATGTGGATAACTGCTAAAAAATCCAAATGTTGTTCTTTTTCCTTTAACAATGTCTCCATTTCCGCCTCCATCTTTTGTATGTGTACAATTTGTTCAATTATCATTTTGAAGATATTCTATTTTTCTATCTCTAATTCACTAACTTCTTTAACATGTGGATGTTCTATGGTTGGAAGCTTTAGTTGTTTCCTTAATGATTGAATATCAAAGTTCTTGTTCTTGATCATTTCTTCATCTGCTTTAACATCATTAGGATCATATCCAAATTTTATCACTAGCTCTTCTAATGACCTAATTCTAGTATCTTTGACTAGGGATGGCATTTTCTCCATCTTTAGTTGTGAATGAATGTTATTCACTGAATCTTGTAGTTTTGAAGCTGCCATAGCTGAATTGGTCAAAGTAGAATAAGTCATTTCTCTAGCTTACTTATGTAGGTCAATTTGATTAATGGCATTTATCTGTTTGGTGTAAAAAGAAAAAATTGACGTGTTATAATCTTTTGCACCTCTAGGGACTGGAGCTTTGGGTTTTAAGAAATCTAGTCGAAGTTGTCCATTTTAAGTTTTGACTGCAGACAAAAGTCTATGTCGGGTGGTAGAAGTCTCTTTCCAAATTTGAAATATGTGGTGGCCTTCAATACTTCATTCTTTCTTTTGATATCTTTATATCTAGCACAAATATTATGTTTTTATGTACCTTGAGAAACAGATGACATAGGAGAATCTATGGAAATCTCCTCAATCCTTGGAAAGGTAGAAGTATGAGAATCTAGCAATACCATTGTTTCCTACTCCTGTGAACTTTCTACTTGAAAGGGCTTCCCATGAGCATTAGTTTTCTTTATTCTTTTAAACACTTGGAAGTCTCTCTCTTGAATTTCTGAAACAGAGGAATAAACTTTCCCTTGGCCTGTTAGCATGTTTCTCTTGAGGAAATGGAGTTTGTGAAGTTGTTTGAATATAAATTTTTTCCTTTGCCTCTTCCAATGTTTTCTCCTGCGGCTCCTCTTGATTTTCATAATTTTCTATTTCTTCTGTTGATGTATGTGCATCAGGTGTAGTCTTATGTTCGACTCTTAACTTAGAAATAATCCCCAAGGATCATATGAACATGTGAAGTTGAATTTGAATTTTATTTGCTTTAATAGATAATCTTCCTCCTTTGTTGTTGACAATGAATGGTCCTATCCATGGTTTTAACTTGAACTGAGACTTCTTCTTAGTAGAAACAAAGTGTAGATCATCCACATTCATCATCTGTCTTATATATTCTAGTGCAGAAATCTTGATTGGCACAAATTTAGACAACCTATAGGGAGGTACCTCACATCCATAAATTCTAATCTCTATGTAATTTTGGTAAAGGTATCAGTCTCTAATTTTTGTCTGCTTATTGAGGTGAATAATTCTTTTTATCCAACGTGAAATCCTAGAAATAACAACATCGTTGAGAACACACAATGCCATAGGTAGACATTAATTTACATTATCAGATAATGAGAACTCTTCTATGTTCTTCCTTACTAAGGAAGTCCAATGAATTATAGATTTAGGATTTCCCTAAGCATATAACTTCTATTATGAAAATATAAATCTATTTGCTTAGAAAAATAGAAGAAGGTACATAAGGACTAATTGGTGCTTGAAAGCATTTTTAGTAGAAAACTTCAAGAATTGATCATGTATGCTCTTTGCCAGAAATTCATTGTAATTGAAAATATGTGATGGTTTCTCTTTTACTGAAAATACTGACAAAAATCATAAAATTACCTCATGGACCCACTGGTCACTTGGATAGCCTAAAAAACATGAAACCATGGATATAACTTGCCTAGACATATATGGGAATATGGAAGAAGAGTAGGGTGGATTTTTTTTTGGTAATTCAAAACTTTTAAGTTTCAAAGATTTTAGCTCTATGAGGGAATGTGAGTTCCTGATAGATCTCCATAAGAGAATCTAGAGAAAAATGGGGCAAAATGACTATAGGTTTGAATTGAAGGATTTGACATATTGACTAAGGAATAACATTAAATAAAACTTCATTATTTTGAGCAATCACAACCCTCTAACTTGGCATATATCTGAAATTACACGAGGTGACAAATTTTGGAAAGAAATGGGTCTAGGGAAAGTTGAATTGAAGTAGGAAGGAGTCCCACATACTCAACCCATCACTAGAACCTATAAATTTCTGAGTCACCTAGTTGTGAAGTTCAAAGAGATCGAACTCACAATGGGTTTCACAGATCTTATTTT
>APFE030341288.1:17761-51418 GCA_000404065.3 Pinus taeda
GGGGGTTCTATCCATCATCAACTCATAACTTTCACAAGTACGCACGTCATGTCCCACCAACTCAAAAAAGCTGAAGAAAAATTGTTGTGAATTTTGTGTATACTTCTGTAACAAGTGACAATTATCTGTGGCATGTTTTCTAGCTATTTGATAAATCGCGCACCACAAAGAAGTTTCTGCACTAGGTCCTACTTGAGCTTCCAGCCTTAAAGGCATCAGTCCTCCTCCTATAAGGTAATTTGTAAAAACTAGGCAATGGTCTTTGTCATGACCCTAGCTCTTGCATTTTACGCACCACACTTCTTCGCACACTTCTAGTTGAACCGTCCTATCCTGTTTTAGACTCTACATCTCAAGGCACATATTCTTCAGCTGCGCATGGATCTGTTGAACTCCCATATTAGGATCTTACATCGGGGTCTCATGTAGCCTCATAGCGATCTCTAATGCCTCTACTTGAGTTTTTATCTTCTGTTGTGATAGCGCACTCCTTAAATGTGGTAGTAGTGAAACTACAAACCACTCGCAATGTTGTCCATCTGTCAAATTCATATTTGCTTCGCAAATCGTACATTTTAACCTTTGATCTAGTTCCCAAGGAGTCTTTCTTGGTAGCATCGTGATCTCTTTAAATCCAATGATCGACTACGCTTTAGACTTAGGCCTGCTGAATTCTCTATTTAGCGTTGGTTGGATATCCGCGACTCTTACATTTGGGTTATCATTGGAGTACTTAATATACCAGGTCAGCGTGTGATCCCGTAGGGTGCTAACCAGCGTCTCTTTCTTTATATGGTCATCTGGAACACCTTGTGCTTCCCATACATCCCTTACAACGAACCATAATTGGTCTGAATCTTTGTTTCCCAAACCTTTGAACATAGGAAACTTCATTGTGCTTGCCATACTCAATTACAGTGGTGTTGGAGGTGGTACGGGTGACGATGGAGGTGATAGAGGTGAAGCCAATGGTGGTGTGGTTGGAGGTGGTATTCACGGAATTATTTGTCTTATTAGATGAATACCACTTTGCGGAGAGACCTTTGCGATCTCTTCCTCGTCTCCTCGCAGAGGTGAAATCAAGGGGCTATTTTCTGGATCCTTATTTCCTTTGTTCCTGTAAACCTTTCCACTTCATGTAGTCCTGAACATCAAGGTAGCTGCATAACCTGATTTTCGCACAATAGCATTTTAATCCAAGTATTCAAATAATTTATGTACTTACCTCGTGGTCCTTTGAGAAAGCATCACTCTTCCTCGTTGTAGCTGACTGAGGTGTGAACCCTTAACTCAATAACAAATCCTCCTATAATACGATCGAGCCAATGATCAACAACGTGTGTGATCTTATCCTCCGATGCTTCCAATCTCCACACTAGCGCTGGGGTCCACACAATAGGACCGTCAAGTTTCCACCTTCCTTGGCTATCTGCTAACCTCGTGATGCACTCGTATAGCTTAGTAGGGAAGGACACGAAAAATATTTTGTGGATATCTATATACAGTTAGTTGGCTAGCCACTCTTCTTTTGATAGTCATGGGTTTCTGTTCTCCTACTTCGTGAACTTGTCAAGTCTTTAGTCCAACCAGCCTTCAATTTCTTTCCTAGTTGGATTCCAATGATATGACATCACACATCTCTCATGCAGATTCTGGTCCCAGCAACAGAACCTTTTGTTGGCTTGTGGGGGCCTGACTCAGGTTTAGACTTATTTAGCCAAACAAATCCCTACACTACTGGCCCTTTTGGCATCAGCCCACGCACCGCAGACTGAAGTCTCACCTGAAGCATTTTGGGGGGATGCTGGAACCAAGTTTCAGCACCCTTGAGATGGATGTCATGTCGATTTAGTCCAACTAAACCTGCCTTCACGCAGGTCACTTTGCACATTGTTCTACCCTTTAGTACCTTCATGATTTGTTATAACCGACTTTCGCACATCCCTAACCAAGGGTTGCAGTCCTTTCATGTTGCTAAGGCAACAAACTGCAATATCTCCTAAACTATGCTAAGTATCTTACTTATCTTGTTAACAAGTATTGATTATCTTCGCATAAACAAATATTATATCTTGTGTTCACTTAGGCAATACAGTTATACACATTCGCGCATCACATAAGCATTAAAAGTGAAATTCATACCCAATATAACATATGCATAAAATAGGAAATAAAGATGAAAAATTGATAGAAACTTCTCTTTATTAATACTTCCATTGTTTACAGACTCGAATCAAACTATGCACTCAACTGCAGAGTCCGCACACTCAACTGCAGACTACTAGGCCTCTACATACTCATCTGTAGAGCCTCTTCCTACGTTACAACCCAAAACTAGGCTTTACACCTCAAAACTATCTCGCACACATCATTCTTCCTTAGACATTCTGTGATTGTTGCCTTAACTACTTAGAGCTTCACTCTATTTATACAATCACATGGTCCATGGAACATGGGTAGATCTTCTACAGCTGACATTATATTATCAAAATAAGGGAGGACAACCCTATGACTCTTTAACAAACTATGTGCTTTTCGCCCACAAATTGCGGAGTATTTACATTGGAATTACAAAATTGACCAAAATTTGGGCTCTAAGCCCTAAAACGTCCCTTGGGGAATCCTGCGCTCAACACCATATGACAGGAAAAAAAGAATTTTTCAATGATTTGGAGGAGAAGGACCTCTATATGCACATCGATATGGGAGATGCTAGAAGGTATAACGTAACTAGTATCGGTACAGTTACTTTTCAGAGGGAGTCTAGTTCTCCTCTCACATTAAAATATGCCATGTATGTTCCAGATCTGAAGAATAATTTAGTTTCAATTTCTATGCTAGAAGTTCATGGCTACGATGTGATATTTAGAAAAGGAAAGGCCTTAGACATATCACCTTCGACAAGTTAGGTGGATTGGGGTTTGGGTAAAGAACCTCTACAAATTGGATGTAGAAGACTATGCTACTTTGAGCACGAAAGGAGAGAAGGTGTAGAGCTGATACACCGTTGAATTGTGGCATAGGAGACTTGGCCATTTGCACCATGGAGCCTTGAAGATCATGTAATATAGTTCTACTGGACTTCCCAACTGTGCACTAGAGCAGCAAGATACATGCAAAGGGTCTACACTGGGGAGGTACACCAAATACACCTTTCATGACAAGGACAATAGAGTGTAATCATTCCTTGAAAGAGTTCACTCATATGTGCATGGACCCTTCTTGAAAGCCTCCACGACTAAGCACAGGTATTATTTGATAATTGTAGATGATTTATCACATAAGTGTTGGATTTTCTTCATGTAGAAGAAAGACCATACATTTTCCAAATTTTTTGATTTTAAAGCACTTGTTGAGAAAGACACTGGAAGGAAAGTGAAGGCTCTCAGGAGCGATAATGGTGGTGAATATGTATCGAATGAGTTCAAGAAATTTTTTGCATCAAAAGGCATTCAACATAAGTTAATAGCACCCGATAACCCACAACAAAATGGGGTGGCTAAGAGGAAGAATAGAAGTATTGTGGGAGTTTCACGGGTGATGTTACATTATCAAGGCCTACCATTGCATTTGTGGGCTGAAACATGCAACAAAACTATATATGTGCAGAACATGAGTCCTCATCGGTTTCTCAAGATGAGTACACCAAAAGAATTTTTTTGAGGGAAGAAACCAGATATGTCACACTTCAGGATCTTTGGCTCATTAGTTTATTGTCATGTTACCAAGGATGCAAGTAAAATTCTAGAGCTGACAACTGAGTCGAGAATATTTGTGGGGTACATTGATACACCTCACAACTATTGGGTGTAACTTCCATATCACGAGATGAAAATTATTCATAAAGATGTGAATTTTGATGAAGATAAGGCCATGAGATGTTCCCTTGAGAGGGAGCATTAGTTGCATGTAGATGAGGAGCCTTTGGCTCAAAAGGAAGAACCTTAGGATGTTGTGGAGCAGCCACAAGCAAAAGAGAAAAGAGTGGAAGTACCCACTCATGTAGAGACATTCAGAGATGGAAGGAAGCACACCATGGAAGCTGACAGATTATTACATGATGGTAGAGAGAATATGGGTGATCTAAGTGGATATTTGTGGGCACTCGCATATTCCACCTAGACCTCTAGTCGGTTTCATTTGTTGCCTTGTTTATTTCAGCATTTACTATTTTTAGAAAAAAAAATAGGTTATGAACTTCTAGAGTAGTTTTGACCCCCTAAACAATGTTTTTTGGAGGTATGTTGTAGGCCCATAGATGTTGTAGTACTCAAAGAGACCTTTCCAATAAGGTATCATACACGCAAAATGAATATAATATGACTAATTTATGACCCCGGTGTTATCACTCAGGCTGTTCCCTGGCTCTAGTAGGGAATACGGCCGAGGTAACCACTAACCAGTCTTTCAACTGCAGATCTTAGCCAATCTGCAACCAGAGAGGGCTCTCTCTTTGTGATTTAGATTTGTTTGATTGTATGTTATGCTAGTTATGAAACACAAGTTTTGTTTGGTGTTTGGAAGATGACATTCAGTAGAACAAGGCAGTAAGTTGAGAAAATTTCAGACCATTGGGTTGATGGAGTCTAATGAAATAAACTTCTGGATATGGTTTCTTTGGCAATGGGAAGATTGCAGAGCAGGATAGCTAAACATAGAACAATATTGAAGCTGAAAGCATGATGAAATGAAATCAAGAAATGAAAGGCAATTAAGAATCTTTCATTATGTTTAATAGAGCCAAATTGTGTAAACATTATCAGGGAGCAATTAAGAATTCCTTGCCGATATTTAGTGTGTAAGAACCAGGGAGACAAGAGCACTTAAGAATTCTTGCCTATGCTAATCCTGTGGAAAACATAGAAAACTACAGGAATTGAACACAGAGTACAGCTAGTAAATTCTAGGTTATCCTTCTTTCCTGTAATTTAGAACATGGTATTCATATGATAAATAAAACATAAATACAGTAACTCAAGAGTAAAGGAAACTTATTGATCCATGCATCAACACAAGAATTCTGCAACACATCCTTCAGCCATTGATTCCAGAACCATCAAATCACCAACACAACATCTAGCAATTTTATTCAGAAGAATTCTCAAATTTACAGAGCAGGTCCAAAATGATATTCATCAGCCAACAGCAATACATCTCTTTTGAAAGTATTTATAAGAAGTTTACAAAATATCCCGTAGGGAAATATCTAGATATAAATTTATCCATCTACTTTGGTAGAAGCAATAACTAATGTGGAAAAAAACGCGCAGCAATAACTGAGGAAATAAATATGTTGTACTGGCTGTTGTAGGTGTCCTGCTTGTTGTTGACCTTTTGACTCTGATAGTCGGTTGATGACCGCTTCCCTGATGTGCATTCCTATTGTGTTATCTTTTGCAGCCTGTGCCTAAGCCTGTTTTATCTTTTGGCACAAATCTTCTTCCTCAGCTGATTGATTTTTCCTGATATTACCTTTTAATTGTAATGCCAACAATTTACAAAAACAGAGAACTCAACTTATTTTGGTAAAACCTCCAGCATACTCTACCACCACTGATCTGTTGGTAATTGATGATTTCTCAATTTGATTAGTGTCTCATCAGCTTCAGTGTACTTGTAATAATTTGGCTGAAAATCAAAAAGATGTGCCACCTCATGATCAATGAAGAACAAACCTTCCAGTTTATCATACAAACTCTGTCCTGAGGGAGGGATTGTATCTTCTATGCTGCTTGATGATGCTGTAATCTGATTTTGCACATAAGTATTTAGCCTATGAGCATATTGTTCTTTCTTTAACAGCTTCCCACTACTAATAACCAAGCTAGGTAAACCTTTGCATTGTAACATTGCAAATTTATGTCTGAAGGCTTCTATATCTGCTTGCATTTCCTAGCATTTTCTTTCTACTGTCTGAACAAAATTTCTCATAGTTAACACCTTCTTGACTCTTAAAATAGTCTCTGACCTGTTGTGAATGTTTAGAGATGCTAACTATTCACTGGTATGAGCGTTCAAAAAATGAATCATTTGATTGGCTTGCTTAGGTTTATTGGCCAATAATACCCTGGCCTTTTGAGTTTCATATTGAGCCAATCCTATCAATTCTATTTGATCAAAAATGGTTTGTATTGCTGTCCATTGATTAGCAATAGCTTGGCCAATCTTATCCCACAAAATGGTCTTTATTTATGTCAGGGTTCTATGGAGAGTGAGGTCCTTCTCCAAGGCTTTTATCTTATTCTCTAGAGCCTTTACTTCCCTTGTCTTCTCAGCTACAGTCATCTTTGACTTGTCATAACTAACCTCAATTTTGGCTAGTTTTTCCTTGGTCTCCTTCAATTCTGCCATCTGGGTCTCCAAAGATTTTATCTCTTTCATCGTTTCCTCCATGCTTAAGCTGGCCTCCTGTAGTGCACTTGTTGTAGCTGCTGCTAAAGTTGAGGTACCTACTGTTGATGCTGGATAGAGGGGAGCTGTTGTTGTAATGATTGTTGGAGGAGGAGCTGTGAGAATTGGAGTTGTTTGGGATGGCTGACAGGCCAACTCTTGCTACTTTCCTCGTAGAGCTTCTTCTAATGCCTTTTCTGTGTCCAGCAGTCTTTGGTTCATCCTCATTAGTAAACTGACCACATCCTCTTCTTCCTTTTGTTGAGCCACCTCCATGGTTTGAGGATGTGTTGTAGCTGGCAGCTTCAATTGTCTTCTCAGGGCTGCTATGTCCTCCTCCTTCTTCCTTATTAAGGCCTGTGCACCTTTGGGATCCTTGGGATCATGTCCCAGTTCTATAATGATTTCTTCCAAGGATTTTATTCTATTATCCTTGGCCAATGAGGAGGCTTTCTCCAACTCTAGTTGGGAAGATGTGTTATATAATGAATTTTGCATTCTATGGGCCATTAGATCTTTGTCTGCTAAGGTGGAGTATACCATTTCTCCAGCCTGTTTGTGCAACTCAATCTAGTCTATTGGATGGATGTCTTTGGCAAAAACTTCTAGATTGGTCCTAATATAATCTACAGCTGACTGTGGCTGCTATACAGTGGGTCTGAAGTGACTAAGAGTCATCTTCCCTGCCTGCATGTCATAGGCTGTCATTAGCCTTTGTTGATTGGTAGGAGCCATTCTTAACCATTGATTATAAAGCTGAAACCTCACTGGTTCATTTCTAGCTTTAATTTCTGTGAATGCTCTCTTGATATCCGAGACCTGCTTTCTCTATTGCTTGGTGGATGAAACCTCCACACTAGGTTGTCTCTCTTGCTCCTGCTGAAAGGAGCTGGTCGATGTTTCCAAAACTAGAGGGATCTGTTGTTCAGAAGTTCCCTCACCCCTGATGTTACCTGTTGTTTCTTCAGTGAATTCCTCCTCAGAATAGGGGTTTAGCCTTTTTCTTTTCTCACCCTGCTGATCTGTAGAAGCCCCTATAGGTGTCTCTTCAAGTCTGTCCCTCTTTTTGGCTCTTTTTTCATTGTGAGGGGTTTGCAGTACAGGGATTTCAGCTACCTTTACTTGGGTTGAAGGGCCTTATTCTTGACCCTTTTCCTGATTTGTAGATGGTTGTTCTGCCATTGTACTCTGAATGTTGAATTTCTTTACCTTTCCCTGTAGGTGGAGTGGCTTCTTGAGCCGGCTGTTGTGAAGATGTAGCAGTTGATGTGCTTGCTCCAATATCTTGAGGCTGTGTGAAAGTGACCTGTGCAAAATAATCCAGGTCAATTCTCTTCTCATAATCTTTCATTTCTTTTTCTAATCTTTCTTCTTCAGTAAGTTCTTCAATTAATGTTCCCTCTACCCATTCTTGTTGATTTGCATATTGTTCAATGTGAGGGATTGGCTGGTGCACATATCTTGAAAGCCTGTTTTTTACTCTTTTATAGCTTATGAAGTGTTCATGGTCATATGGTGCCCAAATGAAGCTTTGTTTCAGCATGAGTTCTTCCCTTAGCATCTTGTTTGCATCACTCCAGGATTATTCCCTTTTATTGAAAACAAAAGGACCCAATTGATGTCTAATCTTGAGTTGTGCCTTCTTATTTTTGCCATGGAAATGAGTCAAATCTGCACTACTAAATTGCCTGAAATATTCCAAGGCAAAAAGTCTCATGGGGACATATCTTGGCAGTTTGTAGGGGGCAACTCACAACCATAAATCCTGATCATTGTATGGTTTTGGTAGAAGTACCAATCACCAATGTTGTAGCCCCTTGAAAGATGTAAAATTATCTGCATTTCAGCAGTGAGTCTGCCAGAAGGAGTCGTCATCAACAGGCAAGTGGCTGGGTAAATGAACATATCAATAAACTCACAATATGTATAGGGTGAGAGGTGGACTTCATGGAAAACTGAGGTCCAAAAGATAACAGACCTCCTCTCTCCTTTGGAGTTTAGTTTCTTGACAGGGACTTGAAAACTATCAGGGTGATAGTACAGCAGCAGATGGTATATGTAAGAGGTATATTTGAACACTCTTTCTGTCTCCAACATCATGAATTTCTCATGTATTTTGTTTGCTATGAAGGTGGCATAGTCATACATGACAACAAGGGGTTGTCGTGGAGTGAACATGGACATTAGCACAAACACAGTTTCATCCACAAACTCACTGGTTTTGCATCCTAGAATGTAGGATATCATATCTATAAGGAGCTTGCCTGTTTCATGGAATGGGACTTGATGATAGGGTGGAGGATGATTGGCCTGGCACTATGGTTGCATGAACAACTAACCTACTCTTGTTACTTATGAACTAGACAGTTTTGCACCTTGATCAAGCAGGAGTTTCATTGTGAGAGGAACCAGAGGCTGAGGTGGCTCAAAGTTCAGCATTTCATTTATGGATTGAGGAGTAATGTAGAACAGTACAGATCCATCTAGAGTGAGGATTGATCTTTGTGTGGGATCATAGTTTGCATGGCATATATGAATAAAGTCAGGCAGTACATTGACTGAAGGAATGTAGTAGATGGGCATGTTAGATTCCCAGATTCTCAGGACATCAGTGTTATTTCTATGGCTATTTCTGAATTGACAAAAGTTTGTAGGTGAGATTTGAGGCCCATCATGTCCTTAATCTGAAAGTCCCTGTCTGCCAGAGGTAACCACTCCAAATCCTTATGTGGTGCATTCAAGGGGGTAATGTTGAGAGCCACTAGAGCCTCCATAATATAATTGATTGTGTCTTGACTGGAATGTAGGTTTATGGCACAACAGAAAAGATAACTCTGGCTCAAATACTATTGTCAGGATCTTGCAGACTGAAATTTATCTTGTGGTGACCTCACTAGATAGCATTCATGGAGTAAAAGGTGAATTATGCAAACTGTAGTGGGGAGGTTGGACAAGATGGTGAAGATAGCCTCCCTTTCAAGTTTCTAAGTGACCCTAACCTTAGGTTTAGAACTCTTTGGGGTAACAGGCAACAGAGCAATGGCTTGGGTTTCTCACAGGAAATTACACAAGTAGCTTGGAACTTTGGAAGAAACAGGGGGAAAAATTCTCCCTTGCAAGTAATTTTGCACAATTTCAGAGGCGAAAGGCAGGCTCGAATTGATGTTTCACACACAATTTGCAGAGGTTACAGGCAGAATTTGCAGGTTTTCTCCAGTAACAATGGTCGGGTAGTGATTGTTTTTAGTGCAGAGGTCACAGGTAACAATTATTTTGACTTAAATTTAACTTTTCAGGTGATCTTACTGGAGAAATTGCTTAAAAATAGTGTTGAAGGACAACTATGGGGTAAATATCTGGTTTATGGGTGCCTGAGGTAAGGTGGAGACTGTAGGCTGAGCCGAAGTGATGCATTGTGGAGTTGACTTAGCTGGGTGACAAACTGTGCAGCAGCGGTGGTCAATTCGTTGTAAAATCGCATGCAAGGTTGCGCAGCCAACGAGCTTCAAAAATAAACAAAACAATCACTTTCCCATGTTTTTTATAAAAATTTGGACTTTTCGGGCTTTTTGGCGCATTTTGGGGATGACGTCAGCATGATGTTGCTTTGTCCGGTAGCGGGGTATGGAGGATGACGTGGTCGCTCACATGGCTTGCTGACAAGGGGATGACATGGTAGACACAGTGGCGGGAGGGGCATCGCGGATGATGACGTGCTAGCTGATGGGATGGTGACATCGGGCAGATGGACGGAGTGCAGTATCTGGTTTCCATCGAACCGCCTTTGGTACGGGGGTGGTTTCTGTCAGCGTCGGCCCGATGCAATGGGAACGCGCCAAGTGTCCCTGTGTATGACAGGAAAACCGCCGACCATCGGGTTCTAACGACCTGACATCGGGGCACTTCCGATATCAATGAGGACCATCGGATCTAGAGAAGGTGATCCGACGGTGGACGGGAAGGTAAGTTGTCGGGGTTTTAACAAAACAGCGCGCGCGATAAGTTTTAATTTTTGTAAGGTTCACCGGGTTTGAAACTTTGGTTTATTTGACAAATGCGGAGTGGACCCGATATTTAATTAACCAAAGGTTAATTAAATGGGTTTATTGCGCGGGTGAGGAGGGTATGGTTATTTGTTTGACCAGAGGTCTAACAAATCCCAGTAGGACACGTGGTGGGCTATCATTGGCCCCAGATGGACCAATGGTTCCCAAGAACTATTTGTACCATAGCCATATTAGGCAGGAATGGGATATATATAGTATTTTGGGGTCTTTTGCTTTTAATACATAGCAGGGGTAGGGAAACATTAATATAGGAGTTATATACTAAAGTTAGGATGTTAATATGAAAAGTGATAGGGAAATGCTAAGTTTATAGGGTAAAACTTAGATTTTTTAGAAGATGAAGGGGAAATGAGATGATTATTTTTAAACAAGAAATGTGGCTTGTGTTTACCAAGCAAAGACAATGTTTTGCTTAGTATCTTTCAAAAATGAAATGGATTAGGACTATTGAGAAGATCTCAATATCCTTAGGGGATGTTAGTAAAATTTGTGGGGGAAATGAAAGGGGAAGTCAGTCATGCTCCACTGAACTTGTAGCCACTTTGCCATGATGTTGGTGATACTGTTTAAACTGAACATCACTCTACTTTCTGCAACCTCATAATTATCTGCCTACCCAACCTAAAATACCTAACATTTTTTCTTCCTTTGATCGGGTGCATTTGAGCTGGCAAACCCTGCTTTTCCTCTTTTCTTTTGGCTGCCCTCCTATCTAAATCTATCATTATTTCAACCAAGGGCTCAGATTGAGTAGTTGGGCCCTTTAATTCTCTATCTAATCTAGTGATCTGCCAAGCTTGAATTGTTTGAGCAAATCTTATTCTTTATTCTAAAACAAGAAATTTAAACATGAGCTAGCTAGCGTTAAACTGTCTGGCTATTCATCGACTGTGAGAAAGTCAGTGATTGCACTTCTCTGATTGCATATTTTAACAAGCCACTTTGCTGGTCTCTCTTTGAGATTCCTTTCTCTTCTCTTTATCTGAATCTTGATTATTGATAATATGGAACCTTTGCAGCATGGAAAGGATGATCATATTTGGTATTTCCACAGTCAATCATGAGAAATGACACCTATTTGTATAGGAACCTAACACCTGGGAATGTTTTTGCCCAACTAAACCCAACGAGGCCCACAAACTCTTGGTGTTCCATCTCCTTGGGTTAGGGTTTTGGTTGTTTAGGGTTTTCCCTTGTTGTTCAATAATAAATACACCCTTGAGCCTCATTGTAATACAATTCAAAGACATGTATCCATCACATATTTTCTCATAGATACGCTACAATCACCCGAGCTAGTTTATTTCCATTCTGTTTGCAAGCATATTCAATATTTTTATATTAATGAAATGAAATGTTTTTTTTGTTGCATCTCTGTATTTATGGTTATATTTGTAATGTATTATGTTTATTTTTAAGCTCAGACCAGCGTATTAGAGTGGTATTCTCTTTCTCTATTTTTCTTTGCATATCCCCAACGAGGTCAAGGTATAAGAAATTAGGGATTGAACTGGTTGAACCTTTGCAAGACTAGCCTCACAAAAACCAATGACCTCCCATGGAGGAAGGAAAGAAAGCCAAGGGGGCAAGAGATCCTCTCAAATATTGCTCGAGGAAGCCCTTGAGCGATAGAGGAATGCGATGATGGATAACTTTGCCCAGATCCTTTGATGGCTACCCAAAAGCAACACATCTTCATGTAGCAGCCACTATAGAGGTGCCACTCCTTTTAAGGTACAATTTAACTTTGATATTCCCATATTTGAGGGCTAGATAGATGTACACGCCATAGATAAATGGTTAAATTTGTTGGAAGGATATTTTTTAGTTCCTGACTTTTCCAATTAGGAAAATATTTCTTTTTCACTTCTCAAAGCCACCCCATACGTCAAGGACTAGTTGAAAACCTGTTGTGAACAAAAGGACGAGAAGGAATCCTCATTGTTTGTAGTTGCACCTACTTGAGATTCTTTTTGAGACACCATCAAGGAATAATACTACCCTGTCAGGAGCTATGAATATAAATACATCAAGTGGACCATGCTACGATAGGGAAGTGACCAATATGTGCCAGCGTTCAAAAATTTTTTCCATACTCTTCGTATGAAGCTAGGTATCAAGGATTCTAAGTGGCATCTGGTACTCAAGTACTGTGGTTGTCTACACAAGTACATCCAGGACAAGATAGAGTTCTGAGAAATCTCCTCGCTTGGCACAGCGTAGCGATATGCTATCAAGATTGAGATGAAGTTTAAACAGAATAAGTGAGACTTTGGATCTGTGAATCTGAAGCAAGGAAAAGGTGGCCCCAAACCACAACGAAAAGGACAAAGCCAAGGCAGGGTAGCCTAGGACAACCTACTAAAGCCGCAAGAAAAGAATAACACCATGAAGACAAAGAAGACATGGTAAAATGGTGTGAGTTCCATAAGAGCTCCACTCACAACAAAAGCTAATGTCAAGCCAAGAAGTCACTAGTGGCTGAGTTGAAGGCTTAAAAAATCAGGTGCATGTTCTGACTCTGAGTCAGAACCTAACAAGGGGAATGAAAAAGGGAAGCAGATCATTGACACGAAGCCCAGTGCCACCATGACCACTACCAAGATCTAGAAGAATGAGCTTGAAGATCCAGAGGAGGGGAAACGCCTCTTCCACTCACAACTGTGGGTGAAGGGTTCTCCATTGCATTTCATTTTCAACAGCAGGAGAAAAAATAACCTTATTTCAGTAGAGGTCATGAAGTGTATATGCCTCCCAACTACAACACATTCACAGTCGTACACCATCGAGTGGCTTCATGAAGGACAAGATCTCCATGTCAGTCAGTAGTGTCGCCTTCCCTATAACATCAAGACCTTCACGGATGAGGTACTGTGTGATTTTTATAGACATTTTTGGGCACTACAACCCCAATCATAAATTTCCATAAACTGAGCGCTCCTAAGTCCCTAAAAGTGTTGCTTCACTGCCTAAAGGAACAAGGTCAGTTGATTACATCATCTCCCAGAAGTTCTCCACTAAAAACTGCTCAAAAATGGTCAAAATTGGACCATACTGAATACCCAGTGTAGAGGGTGCGATGCATATTGAATGGCCCCTCTATAGGGTGTGATGGTCAAGAATGGACAAATGGCAGGAACAATTTGCGAGGTGGAAGATCATGGAATATTCCAGAAGCTTCCCTTGTAACACTTGTCTCTCTGTTTTCGAGCAGGGATGAGTAAGAGATCATCAGTCTCCAAGTGGAATCAAGAAATATCAGAGATCAGACACTAATGAAGACCCCAGAAGATGACTCACCCCCCTACAATCATCTATATTTGGATCCCTCATCACAGAGATCCAGAGGCTGGAATCTTGTATCTTGTAGAGAAGTGTTGTTGCTTTTCTGGTGTAACTTCATAGCGTTGGGTGATCTAAGCTTTACTTGAGGTGAAGAAGGGCTTTCTTGTTGGAGGATGACAATGGGTCAGAACATATGGTTGTAATCCTCTTGCTATTCTTGATCTTAATAAAGCTATTCAAGTTTTCCTCCATATTCTTGTATGTTTCATTATATATGCATTTGTATGGTTAACACATATCTGGTCCTGTATTATTTATGAATATAGATCTTTGTTCTTTGATAGTAGTATGCTGCTTTGATTCCACAGGTGCTCTTTGAAGCTAGGTAGATGAAGAAGAAGTGGCAAAGATCTATCAGGAAGGGGAGGAATCAAGCAAGGGAACCAAGCGCAAGACTAAGGTTGCTGTCCTTGTTCCACGCTTATTTATTTTAATAAAGGGAAGTGAAAGTACACTTTACTTGTTTGTTTCTAAGATAGTTACCAATCTTAGTGGGAATATCAGCTCCGAGTGGAAACTATTCCCAGTAACAAAATGGCGACTCCGCCAGGGAGCGAATAGATTGTTTGTTAGTCTATCATTGTTTGTTTTATAAACTTATAGATGGAGCCTGAAGTCAAGCCAACTAGCCTTCGAACTGCATTTTTTATACAAATGCAAAGTAGATCAATGTTGCTTCAGTCTATCTCTAGGTTTTGTTTATGAATTAAACAATCAATCTGCAAACGTTCTAATTGCCCTAAGTGGTGGCTCTAGTAACCTCCTTAGATCAACCCCTGTGATTTACATTTACTGAACATCACATACTCAGCCCAAATCCCTGAACTTAATTGAAAGTTGTGAGCAAAAACTTGTTAAAAGTCTCACATTGGTACCATCGCACCCTGCCTTCAAGGCAGTCTGTATGCATCACACTTCCCGTGTGCAGAAGGTGCATTGCATACTGAATTCACTAGGTGACAGGTGCGATGGTCAGGGAAGGTTAACTTTACCTTCAGACTTTGGTTTTTCCTTCACTATTTTCAGTTCTATTCAGGAGTTTTTCTGTCTATGGTCAGTACATCTCTGTGAAAACCCCCTTCTCTTACATCATTCTGCCTCTATAATGCAAATAACTGTAAGTGTTTTTATGTATTGTGCGCCATTTTCAGCTCTCTTTTGCAAAGAAGTAGCATAGTCGAACTGTCGTTTCTTAATCTGAAAGTGTCGTAACTATTGTTTTTAGTCATAGAAGACAATCCCATTGTTCTTGATAGTCAATTATACAGTTACTCTTGTATATGATTTGAATTAGTAGTTTTTAAAGTGTCGAAAAGCAATCTTCATTTCGAAATCGCAAAGTGTCTCTCTTACCTTCACTTCATTTTGAAAAGAAAATTGTTGAGTATTGTCACTTTGAAAATAATTTAGATTTGCACTTAGCTTTCTTATCGTCATTCATACATTAAGAAGGCTAAAAACAAATACATGCATATGCATTTGCATTTAGACTACTTGGTTTGATTTAGGACAGTGCATTTAGTGTGTGCTCTGTGCTCTTGTTGAAAGATTCTCAACTTTCTTTCCTTAGTAGCTAGGATTTTCATTGCCAAAAGAAGATAAATAGTTTGTTTATCATCTTAGACTACATTTTAGGAATGTATACACATCACGCGGTGAACCTGAAAGGAAAATTTTTTTAAACAAGATCAACTTAAAATAAATTTAATGAATCTAACAACGCTTTGGAACCTAACGCACAACATCTAGAGGTCTAGGCTAGAGATGTATTCCGGATGTCGTAAAACCTAGTAACTATTGTTTTCATTGTTGGTTGGGTGATTCCTCCACTCTAAGATGACAAGTGCCAGTACGGACTTGTGCTCCCACGTACCGTCGAGTATATATTGGGAGACCACAATAGGCTGCATCCTTTATCCTTAGGAAGTCGTGTTTGCCGCCCTATCGATTGCAATGCACTAAACACAACATTCAGGAAGATTGACTTCCACACCGTAAAGAGTATTCTGCAGCTTTGCGATTGGTTTGGTAATCCCCTCTGCCTAGATTTCCAGAGAAATCTATTTTTCTCCTTTTCATACTCCTTAAAAGAAAAGGTCCATCTGAGCACTTGTCACTTCAAGCTCATTAAAAATCGAAGGTGGCTAGAGTCATCTTTTGTTTTTTCTCAACTCTTAAAAATTTAAAAAAAAAGTTGTGTCAAAGCATCAAAAATTTATTTTAATCGGAATAACATCCCAAATTCCCTCATTAGTCTTTAGGTTGAGAAAAATGGAGTCTACCAACCAAGGATTTCCCCTTGGAGGAAATCCTAGTCCTTTCTCCTCTTGGGGAGATGTTGGTGCACCCCATATGGCCACATTGTCGCTTCCAGGATTGACGATTGGTTTGGCTGTATGTCTCTTCTCTACCTCTGTCGTTCAGAATACTGTAATTCCTGAATAGTCAAGTCAGCAACTAGACGACACTAGAGTTGCCCCCCAACCTTCTACTTCGTATGTTTCTCCCTCCCCTCCTTCCTCTTTGATTGATAAAGCTGGTAAAGCTCAAGATAAAGTAACTGAGAAGAAGAAGAAGCGAAAAGAGAAAAAAGAAAAGAAGAAGAAGGAACCAAAAGCGAAAGGGGGCAACCAGGCATCGTCTAGTGAAAATCCTCACACCGCACTGTCTAAACCTAAATCTCCATGTGTCGTTTGCAATGGAGACCATTATCACCGAGATTGTCCTTGCATCCGCCGGATCTTAAGGGGCTGGTCTCCTCATTTGCACAATCCCGTGTCATCAACCTCTGATGATCATGTTGAATGCACACCCTCAACCAGTGGAAGTGAAGTATCTGGACAGAATAGGAATCGAAAATTTCCTTGTAAATTGTGTGAAGGCAATCACGCCATCCACCGCTGTCCCTTCCTTGATGAAGCTAAAAGAGTTTTGGATGACCGTCCTACTTCACCGCTACAACTCACTCTTGGATATAAAAAACTCTTGCCAAGTCCGCCACTCGTTGAAAATCTGGCTGGCCCATCATTGTGGTCAGTCGAAGCATCTATCATTGAAAATGAACCCTCTGAATCCATACCAGACGAAATTCAAAAGGTCGAGGCAGCAGTTGACCCGGTCTTGCCTTCAAAATGTTCATCTTCGAATGATACCGTCACTAAAGAGAAAGAGAACGACACCATTCAAATTCTTTTCGTAAACACAAACTCCGATGAACTTGGGGGCAGTCTACCCGTTCCTTTATCGCAGGAAGGAAGTTCATCAGAGTCATATCCGGCCATCTATCGTATTCGGTCCCACCTCCAAGCAACCCTAGCTGTTTCCTTTCGACTGGAATCTACTAGCAAACCCCGTTTACCAGCTAGTGTACCATTCCAAATCATTGTACAAGCTTATAGAATGGTCATGGTTGGTACCATCATCGATGAAGGGGCTTTCTGTGAGTATCATTTCCTCAACTGCTTGGAAAGCGCTTGGTTCGCCATCGCTTTTTCCTGAAATGAGAAATCTGACAGGCTTTGACAAAGGAACCAGTCGACCGTTAGGGATCCTTCCAACTGTGGCCTTAACTCTGAGAAGGAAAGCTGTTCACATGAACGTGATGGTAGTCCAAGGACCCCTGGATTATAATCTACTCCTTGGGTGAGACTATATTTATTGCATGGGAGCCGTCGTCTCCTCACTCTTTAGAGTAATGTGTTTTCCGCACGAAGGCAAAATGGTCAAGCTCGTAGACCAAATGTCATTCCCCGGTTCACATATAGCAAATAGTCAAATGCCATCCCTAAATGGTCTTTTCACGCAAGGAATGTCTCATTGATCTACAGTCCGTCCACCTAATGAGCGCGAGTGGTTCAGGAGGATGTGACGGAAACCCAGGGGGCATGCACCCTAGTCTGTTTCGGCAAGAAAACCTTGGGTATAGAGTAGGTTTCCGCGGGGAATATATGACTAGTCTGACGAACTGGTCCTTATAGGAAAATGGGATTAGACTGGAATAAGATACCTTCGTTAAAGTTATGTGAGTGGAGGCGTCTGTGCCACTCACCTTTGTCTATTTCGGTAGACAACGCCAAGGAACCATTCTGTCCGCAACGCGGATGGAACTTTCATGGTAACCTAGTAATTTCTCGCTATACCTGGGCACATGCAAACCTTTCTGCATGCAAGTGAAGAGCGACCATTTATTTTTTAAATTTGTAGGTCCTCTAACCCTTTAAACCCGTAAGGCTGGTCTTTTCCTAGCTTGCATAAAGAAAGGATACGGGGCAAAGCTTACAAAAGGTGCAAGCCCCATAAAAAATGGAATCTTGAATGAGACATCCTTATTATAGGACTGGTGAGCAGTGTTACCGCAGGGTTCAAGCTCGTTTAAAAATAAACCCGCCACGAGCAATTTTAATGCAGAATTCAAGCTCGTTTAAAAATAAACATAAGCAAATGAGAAAATGTTTCCCCTAGAGTTTAAGCTCATTAAAAAATGAACCAATAAATAACCATTGTGAATGCCTTATCATCAGCTTTTGAGCCTTGGTCATGTTCTCATCATCACCTCCGCTCTCTTTTTAACCGATCATTCACCTCAATTTGATTGTTTACCCTTTCGAGGAACATCTACGAAGAGTGATTCTATTAGCCATCCTTGTGACACTGTTGTGATTGGAAAATTCCAAACCTTACCTGGAATTAGCTGATACCCGAAATCATCACTCGTTCCTCAAAAACGAGTCTCCTTTAAGCTCTTTTCAAATGACTCGTAAAAGATGAAAAGATTGCTGAGCGATTAGCCTCTCCGGCTCGTTAAATTCATCGGAAGTGCTATCCCTCCTCTAGATTTTAATCTTTTTGGACTTGAGGGATTATTACACAAAAAGATCGAGCGCTTGTCTTGTTCGGCTCGTTAAAACTATCGAAAATTCATCCCTTTCGTATTATTTTATGCTTTTTTGAACTTAAGGGACTATATGACGAAAAAGAATCTGTGGAATTTCCTTTCCGTCCCTTTCAGACTCTCTAAAATTGAAAAGGATTGAGTTATCTTTGTCGTTAAACTTGTTAAAACCTAATAAAGACAAACTCGTCCAAATGGACGAGAACGAGTTTCACTGTCGCTAGGCTCGCTAAAATATAGCGATAGGTTCACCCATAGGGTGGATTATAGCACAAGCATATGTTATCCTCCTCAAGCTTGACAAAAATAAAGAGGTACTGATCAGCAATGACTGGGTAAAATTGGGAAGAAAACTTGAAAAAACTTTATTGGTAGCAAGTCGCTCTTGGACATGACACTTTCCTTCCGTATCCGAGCTGGGTTGGGTTGTTCCATTCATTGGTCACATCACCATTGGTCCATCACACCATCCATTTTTGGGGTTAATGCTACCAATCCATCATCAATGTCGCCGATATGTTCAAGATAAGTCATTCAGAGAATTCACCTGTGTCTCACCCACTGCAATACATTCACACTCCATTCTTTTCATGACTGCCACCCTAAACACTATATCATCACATCATTTTCACCTCCAAAATCACTTGCTTCGTTTCGTGTCGTAGATGTGGGATTCATTAAGGCCCTCCTATAGCAGGTCACTTCTTGTCGACATCAGCTCATTATCCAAGAAGTTTACCTAGGAACAAACCTTTCAGTGTTTTGAAGCTTGCATGCCTCAATGGCAAGTTTCTCACTTTTGGCGACAGGTTTACATCAATGGCCTTCGACCGAGAGATTTTGCGTGGTGTTTGATGCCAAGTCATTTTTCACACCATGCTAATTGTACTATAGTACCTTGAGGGTCATTGTCATTATTGGTGATTCCTCTCGTGCCTGTTAACAACTTACATCATTGGCTGGTAATCAGGCGATGTCTTTCCATGTTCGACTCCAAAACATTTTTCAGATGGATCGACTTGTACTCCGAGTGAAGATTGAACGAGTTTTGAAGACCCTAGATCTAGTTTCATCCATCCGAGCTGTGATATGTTCAGGAATATAAATACATCAAATGTACATCATTTCCGAACAGATGATCATCCAAATCAAAGGATTATGAGTCCGAATCATCAGTCTTCCACACAGACGATTGTCTGTCCTATGTACATGAAAATGAATTTATAAAGTTGAGCATGGGAATGCCCACCTCAGATAGATCATGAAAAATGTTTTCAAGATAATGTATTGTATTGTATCTTATTACAGGTCGCCTCCCAGCTTGAAAAAACTTCGGATCCTCATGGTAAAGCATTTCACCCGACATCAAAAGATTAACAACCTCATGCTTTAGGGAGCAACTGTTATAGACATTTTTGGGCACTGCAACCCCAATCATAAATGTCCATAAACTGAGGGCTCCTAAGTCCCTAAAAGTGTTGCTTCATTGCCTAAATGAACAAGGTCAACTGATTACATCATCTCCCAGAAGTTCTCCACTAAAAACTGCTCATAAATGGTCAAAATTGGACCATAGTGAATACCCAGTGCAGAGGGTGTGATGCATATCACCTTCCCAATGTAAAGGGTGCGATGTATACTGAATAGCCCCTCTGTATGGTGTGATGGTCGGGAATGGATAAATGGCAGGAACAATTTGGGAGGTGGAAGATCATGGAATCTTCCAGAAGCTTCCCCTCTGACACTTGCCTCTCTGTTTTTTACCAGGGATGAGTAAGAGATCATCAGTCTCCAAGTGGAATCAAGAACTATCAGAGAGAGGACACTAATCAAGACCCCAGAAGATGACTCACCTCCCTACAATTATATATATATAGATCCCTTATCACAGAGATCTAGAGGTTGGAATCTTGTATCTTGTAGAGAAGTGTTGTTGGTTTTCTGGTATAACTTCATAGTGTTGGGTGATCTAAGCTTTACTTGAGGTGAAGAAGGGCTTTCTTGCTGGAGGATGACATTGGGTCAAAACATATGGTTGTAATCCTCTTGCTATTCTTGATCTTAATAAAGTTATTCAAGTTTTCCTCCATATTCTTGTATGTTTCATTATATATGCATTTGTATGGTTAACACATATCTGGTCATGTGTTATTTATGAATATATATCTATGTTCTTCGATAGTAGTATGCTGCTTTGATTCCGCAGGTGCTCTTTGAAGCTGGGCAGACGAAGAAGAAGCGACAAAGATCTATCAGGAAGGAGAGGAATCAAGCAAGGCAACCAAGCGCAACACTAAGATTGGTGTCCTTGTTCCACTCTTATCTATTTTCATAAAGGAAAGCGAAAGTAGACTTTACTTGTTTGTTTCTAAGATAGCTACCAGTCTTAGTGGGAATAGCAGCTCCTAGTGGACACTATTCCCGATAACGGTGATGTTTTTCTCTTGAAGTTTGTAATGTATTACTAGGACAACGATACTTGTGGAAGAAGCATGTTGCATATGAGTCTAGACCTCACTCTGTGATTATTTCTTTGGGAAATAATTTATACAGGATGTCGGAGGTATCCCCGCCTACCAGCATCTCTTTGATCTCTCCAAAGAAATGAAGTAAGATCATTTCCCAGACTAGGAAATTTGTTTTCATTATGATTCACCCTTGGGGAAAGAAGAAGGTTGTATCCATTTCTTCCAGACAAGGCTCCTCCGCACAACAACAGTAGATGGACAATGTCGTGGAGGAGTACAGGGACATTTTCACCTCACCTACAAGGATACCTCTACACTATCAGGTCAATCACTCCATCGATCTAACCTTGGACGTGACACTACCCAATGGACCGATCTATCGACACTCTATTATGGAGAACGATGAGATCAAGAGGAAGATTTAGAAGTTGTTGCAGAAAGGGCACATAAAACCAAGCTCATCACTCTGCAGGAGTCTAATTGTATTGGTACAGAAGAATAACGAGACCTGGAGACTCTGTATTGACCATCAAGCACTAAACAAGATCGATGTCTGGAATAGGTACTTAATCCCATAGATTAATGACCTTCTGGACCAAATCAAGGGGGGGAATATTTCAACAAGATTGATTTAAAGTCTGGTTATCACAATTTTCCTATCAAACCCTCTGATGTGTGGAAGATTGCCTTCAAATCCAAGGAGGGCCTTTTCGAATGGTTGGTCATGCCTTTCGGGTTGATAAATTCCCCCGCAACCTTCATGAGATTGATGGACGACATATTGTGACCCTTCACCAATGCATTCATGGTGGTGTATTTAGATGAAATCTTGATCTTCATACAGATTTGGGAAGAGCATATCCACCATATTCGACAGGCCCTTCAGACCCTATGACAACACAATTTGTGTGGCAATTTTGAGAAATGCACTTTTGGCATGAACAAAGCTCAATATCTGGGGTACATAATTGATGAGCAAGGTGTGCATGTGGACCCTCCCAAGATACAATTCATTCAGGATTGGCCAACCACAACCACTCTAACACAGCTCCGAAACTTTCTGGGTCTTGCCAATTTCTACCGCAAGTTCATTTTGGGGTTCTCTCATATCACTTGACCTTTAAGTAAAGTCACCAAGGGTGGCGAAAAAGAAAAAAAAAATGGTCTAAAACCCAACAAAATGCATTTTCTGAGTTGAAGGATCACCTCTGTTTTGCACCAGTGCTCACATTACTAGACCTGTAGCAACCATTTGATATTGAGATAGATTCCTATGACTATGATTTTGGTGCAGCTCTTACTCAGCAGGGGCATCCTATGGCTTACCATAGTGAGACACTTTTAGATACATTCCAAAATTATTTGACTGACAAAAAATAAATGTATTCCATTATACAAGCATGTCATCAATGGAAACATTACATTATGGGGAAGGTAATGGTCATCCACACAGACCACTGACCCCTGTAGTTCATACTGACTCAAGGGAAGTTGTAGAATGATCACCATCATAAATGGTCCACATACATGCAACATTTCCATTTGAAAATTAAGTACAAGAAGGGAAGCATCAATAATGTTGCAGAATTCCTCATCTAACCACCAATCATGGCTCTGATCACTGTGCTTGACTCTTATGGGCACAAGACTTCGAGGTGGCTGCATCTTTACAAGAGTGATCCAGAATTTGAAAACACATATGAGACACTCCTAGAACATAAGAAAGTCCCAAATTTTAACCTCCAGCATGCATTGTTATGCCACTTGGGACACATATGTGTTCCTTCAACCGAGCATGAAAATATGATTTGGGAGGTGCACTATAGTTAGGTTGCTGGACATTTTGAAGTAGAGAAAATAGTCGTAGTACTATAGAAGTATTTTTACTGGTGAAACTTCGTCAGGATGTTGGGAAGTACATTAGTTCTTGCACCGCCTGCATCATTTCCAAACCAACCATCAATAAAGTAAGGCCTATATACTCCTCTACCTACTCCTAGATTACCTTGGGAATCCATCTCCATGGATTACATGTTGGGCCTTCCTTCTACTAAGCATGGAAATGACTATGTTTTCATGGTTGTCGACAGATTCTCTAAGATGGCCATCATGGTGGCCTGCAAGAAGAGTATCACAATAGAGGCCACTTCTAAGATCTTCTTTGAGAGAGTGTGGGTGCACTTCGAGATCCCACATTCCATTATCTCATATCGAGACAATAGATTCTAGAGTGCATTTTGGTCAAGTCTCTAGCCGATGTTGGATACCAAACTTACTAAGTCCATGACATTCCACCCCCAAACTGATGGCCAAACAGAGGTCGTTAACAGGATGATCATACACATTTTGTGCATCTAAAACACAAAGCATACACACACATGGGATGAAAGTGTCCCCTATATCTAGCACAGCTACAACAAATATCTCCATAGCTCAATGAGGCATAGCCCCTTTCAGGTAGGGTTGGGATTTCATCCATTATGTCCCATTGATGTAGCCATATCATTTGCAGTTACTCAGGAAAATTCAGCTCACATCCAGTCTGAAGATGACGAGGCTAATACCTTTATTGAGCACATTCAACACATCCACCAGTAGGTCCATGATATATTGGACAGAGCCAATGCTAAGTACAAGCAGCGCCATGATCAACATCGAGTGCCACACAAGTTCCAGGTGGGTGACAAAGTTTGGCTACATTTGCAGAAGGAGCACCTCACTGGATCCCACTGCAAGATTTTCCCACTTTGATATGGACCATACACCATCACCAAGGTTATAGGGGACAATACCTTCAAGCTCAACATCCCACCATTCCCTGGTCTGCACCCAATGTTCAATGTAGACCACCTTCAGCCATACTTTCCACCCTTGATGGACACATCCAACATTGGAGAACAACTCACACCAATAGAGTTAAACCCCGACTGCATATAACAGGACAAAACTAATCAGATCATGGACATGCATATCAATAACACTCGCCAACAGATAATCCAGCTATATCGAGTTGTCAAAGTAGGCCAACTCCTTCACCAGGGCAAGTGGTTCACCAGGGACTAGGTTTAACAAAAGTTTCCTCACCTCATGGAGGCTCTTCATGCGATGGGGACCATTTCTTCCTAAGGAGGGAGGATTGATCCAAGTGGATATTGGTGTTCACCCACTTATTCCACCTAGACCTCCAGTTAGTTTCATCTATTTCCTTGTTTATTTCAGCATTTACTATTTTTAGCAGTTTTTTCAGGTCCTCAACTTCTAAAGCAGTTTTTGACCCCCTAAACAGTATTCTTTGAGGTCTATTGTAGGCCCGTATCCATTGGAAAGGGCCTTCTAAAAATATTGTAGTACTCGAAGAGACCTTTCAAACAATGTATCGTACACACCAAACGGAGATAATATGACCAAGTTACGACCCCAGGAAGTTGGCTGTAGAACTAACCCCAACATGGCCCACAAACTCTTGGCGTTCCATCTCCTTGGGTTAGGATTTTTGTTGTTTAGGGTTTTCCCTTGTTGTTCAATAATAAATATGCCCTTGAGCATCATTGTAACATAGTTTAGAGGCATGTAGTTGTCACATCTATTCTCAGAGATAAGCTACCATCACCCGAGCTAGTTTATTTCCATTATGTTTGTAAGCATATTTTAGTATTTTGATATTAATGAAATGAAGTGTTATTTCTATTGCATTTATGTATTTATGGTTATATCTTTAATTTTTTGCGTTCTTGTTTAATTTTGGATCACTGGGAGCAGCCATATCACATCGCAGACATAGGAGGTCACTAGATCAGTACATCGGGTACATGGCTCTGATGAGTGAGCTAGTTGAGACAAAGACATCTTCATTCAAGGAAGCAGTGAAGAAGCCAATGTGGGTTGATGCCATGGTAGAAGAATATGATTCCATAATCAGAACCAGTGTTTGGAAAGTTGTGTCAAGACTAGAGAACAAGTCAGTGGTAGGTTCTACGTGGATATACAAGGTGAAGAAAGTAGCAGATGGAAGCATTGAGAAACACAACACCATATTTGTGGCCAAGGGGTTATATCAGGTGGAAGGAATTGATTACAAGGAGAAATTTACTCTGATAAAAGGTACTCTTCTATTAGATCAATTATAGACCTTACAGCATAGATGGGATGGAATATACATCAGATGGGTGTGAAGACAACATTCCTCAATGGATTGATCGAGGAAGAGGTGTAAATTGAGTAGCTAGAAGGATTTGAGACCTTCAAAAGAGAGTTTCATGTGTGTAGACTTAAGTGGGATTTGTATGGATTGAAACAAGTATCCCATGCTTGGTACACCAGGATCACCAACTATTTCACCAGGTTGGGCTTCACTGAAAGTGAAGCAAATCCAAACCTTTACCATATTGTGGTTTAAGGTAAATTATTGATTATAGTATTATATGTCAAGGAATTAATTATAACAGGTGATGAGATGCTGGTAAAATATTGCAAAGAGGATCTTGCAAGAGAATTCGAGATGAAGGACCTAGGGCTCATGCATTATTTCCTTGATATGGAATTATGGGAAGGGAATGGGGAACTGTTTGTCTCTCAGGGAAAGTATGCCAATGAGATATTGAAGAAGTTCCGCATGGAGAACAACAAACCCATGGAGACTCCTCTAGTAGGGAATTGGAGGAAGGAATATGCTACTTCAGGTGAAGTAGTGGAGGCTACTATTTACAGGCAGCTTGTGGGTTCAATTATGTATTTGATGAACACATGACCAAACTGGTGAGCACCAATATTGCAACAATAATGTTGCAACTCTTGCGCTGCCTACTTTACTCTTATCAGCCTGGTAGTTCGTAACAAACTTGGAAGCGACGGTGCTGTATGCACAAGTACTAGTTCTTACTGCAGGCTGTCACATGGTCAGCTGGCGCAAGATCACTAGGAGCTCAAGCTAACTTCTATAGATTCTAGAAGAAGCTCTATATGTGATGAAAGAAATGAAAGCTTACTCTAAAGAGGCTAGTCTAATTGCAGAAAGGAAAAGGACAGAAATGTAAAGTAAACCTAACAAACCATACATAACCAACTAATCCTATTTTTATAGAAAGCACTATGAAAACCATGAAATGATTGCCATTACCTACTCAAGGAAGTAAAAAACATCTACTCAAGCTATTTCTAAAAGTAAATAAGCAAAAAAAAAAACTTTTTGGATTTTTCTGTATTGTTATGTGAATTTGACATGCATGTATTTTATTGTGTGTGAAGGTGGAAGCAAATAGGTGGTGTTGAAGGGCAACTTTGGGGTTTGAGGAGATGTAGGATGGTGTAGATGGGTCCTAGGAGGTCTCAGGTGGCCTTCTGAAGGCTTTTCCCACACTCGCTTTCAAAAGAAAGCCTACAGGAAAATCTACAGGAGGACAGAAGGGATCTATAGGAAGTCTACAGGGGGTCTATAGGAGGAGGCCGAGAGCAGTTTTAAAGGTTTTGAAGGTGTGAGAGTGGGTGGAAAGGGTAGATGAAGGTAAAGGTGATGTGTTAGGGTGCCTAGGGTCCACCAAGGATGACTAGGAAAGGGAGAGATGGTCGGGAGAGAGGAAGAAATCCTATGGAAAAACGCAGAAAACTAAGGCAAATTTGAGGTGAAATTTGGGCAACTAGTAAGGCATAGATCAGGGAGAGAATTTGATGGCTGATAGGGTGACCTGCTATGAGAAGAGATATGCTGCAAAAGAACTGGCAGTTAAACAATGAGATCACGCAAGCAAGGAAATTAAGTACATCAAAAAAACAAAGTTTTGCATCAAGCTAATCTAAATTATGAGTTAGGGAAAGAAATGCTGAAAAATGCTACAAGGAAAAAAAGCATGGAAAATGACTTATTGCAAAGACAGAAATGAGCATGGTGGAAGAGATCTAAAGCGAAGAATTAACCTTCTAACAAACTGCAAACACTAGAAATCCTATCAAGAAGGAAAATCTGTGTTTTTGGGGTAGCAAGAGGGTCTTTGCCTCAGTTCATGGTCCCAAAGGGAGGAAAAGAGGCCAAGGAATTGTCTCTAGCCTTTTGAATCTTCTTTCTATCACTGCTTAACCTGTTATAGAAAACACAAATGGAAACAACCTTCTAAATCACCAAAAGCAACCTATTCTTAACCAAGAAAGAAATTCATCTAACAACAACTAATCCATAAACTAAAACAAAGCATATAAATACAAACAAGAGGAGCTTGGCTAATTGGATTGGGTCCTAACCCAAGAGCTTCAATCCTCTGAGGTAACTCAGTGCTAGCTCAAGAAATATCTCATCTTCATTATCAAAATAGTAATAGGATTACATGAAACTGTCACCAAAAGTAAGCTCGAAGTTGAGCAGAGTTATGTAAGTAATACTGCAGCAAAAATTCAACAAAAATTTGACCCTAGTGAGGCCCTAGGCCTCTCTACTACTGAAGCTCCCAACATGTTCCTTAAAATGAGGGAGGCTTGGCTCCCAAAACTCAAGATAAAAATCAGTTATCCTCCACTTGCTCGACTGCCTCCTAATGCATTGTTTGTGCTCTGCACTGAATGAAGGAGAATTTGAAGTGGGGAGTAATAAATGAGGGGAATTCCCTCCTATAAATCATCTCCTTTGTCCACTTTGAATTATTGCTGCCAATTGTCCATTGAATCTTTCACTTTGTCTTCAAAATTCAACAAAAATATATATTAAACACATATTAGACCTCATGGCATCATAACTAACCCAACTCACTCCATAAGCATAAATGTAATAAAAAAACATGTAATAAGCTAAGAGAATGGTTGATTTAACTATGTTAGGAGGCAAAATGAGCCCATATAATTACCCATTTATGGGGCTCATCATCACCCCCTACTGAAGGTGTTGCTCATCCTCTAAGCAACTTAGTCCATCTCCTCATCTTTGATGGCCTTGGTGGCCTCCCTAACATCCCATGCTTCTGATGTGATCTCCTCTTCTTTTTCATAGAATCCTTCCTTTCTGTCTACCTCTTCCCACTATTGTTGCTCTTCTTCCTCTTGTATGCCTTCTAGCATGCCTAGCAACAGTGGGGGACTCAATTTGAGGCCAATCTAATTGACCTTCAAACTCTGCATGGAGCGCTTGTACATCAACACTCTCCTTAATTCATGTTTCATCCTTGTTGGGGAGTGATACTCCCTGATCTGCAAACTATGTGGTAAGGAGTTCCACCTCCTCATACAAGCATGCACACAGTCATCCCCAAGTAACCTTTCCATACCCTCAAAATGTGCAATGGCTTGAGCCTAATCATTGATATATTTAGGGGCAATTTGGGGATTATTTGCAAGCAGGTTATGTGTGCTGATGAGTGCCATGCAATCTAATGGCTCAGCTCTGATCATTAAGGGCTCATTCTGCTCCTTTATCATCAACTTTGTTATTTCCGTTGCCCTTAACTCTTCATGATTCATCCATGAGGCCATGGCCATTAGTTGTAGGTCCCCTAGCCTAGCATTGGGGTCCCACACATTCAGGTCTGTGAGGGCCATGTTATGCAAATAGAATTTTGTTATTTTTTCCTTGTATTCTAATGAGCTTTGGTCACGCAGGTCCATAAACTGTCTGTAATCTTCGAAAGGCATTGTGCCTCTCTGTGCCAACGTCTTTATCTGAAACTGTAGCCATTGGTCCTTGAGGTATAATCCATAAGATTTTTCTGGTGTTCTACATTGCAGTGCCTCCATGGACCCGCTGGCCATACATGCCAATTGTGTCTCTTTCTATTGCAACTGTCTTCTTAGCAAGTCATTTTCTATTTCAAGGTGAGTTCTTGTGATTACTTCTCTATGTCTGACAGCACTTAATTCTCTGCCCATTTCTCTGAGTTGATTCTCCATGTGGCTAATATCCTCAACTCCCTTGGATTTGGCTATTTGCATCCACCTATGGGTCCTTATTCTTTCTTTCTCCAACTCAAAGAATAGTGGGATTGCAAATTTTTGTGGAATGATTCTCTCCACTCAAGAAGATTTTAGTAAGAGCTAAGACTAGGTTGGGGATCAGGTTCTTGTGCCTCTATTACTTCCTCCTTCCCCTGTGGCTGTCCTTCTACCCTTTTTCAAGTTTTTCAGTCTCCTGTAGTCTTGACAGGGTCTCCTGTAGAATAGTCTGTGCCTCTTGTAGAACTAGTTTTGAGTCCTGTAGTTCTACTTTTTCCTTCCATATGGGAGATCTAGAAGTCCCCCTTTCATAGGTGATAGGTGCTTTGGAAGGGGATTCCTTTCCTTAGGTAGAGGGTGAATCTTCAATAACAATAGGCACCTTAGAAGAAGGATGGGGTTTCCCTGATTTGATCCTTATGCTCTTCCTAGCCCTAAAATACATTGAGGTCTTCCTCTTCCTCTTTTGTTTTGGTTTAATTGGGGTACTGAGGGCAGTGAGAGTAGCTTCTGCCTCTCTTTCTAGGGTCTCAAGAGACACTTCTGTCTTTTCAGCCCCTTTTTCTCCTCCTTCTGTCTTTTCCTTTGTCTCTGTTTGTTTTGTTTCTCCCAACTCTGTTTTGGTTTCTTTCTTCTCCCCTTCTTGTTCCTTAGTTTCTTCTCCTTCTCCTCCTTGCTGCTCTTCCTCCTCACTATCAGAAGGACTGATATCATAGATGAGGGCCTTTATGTCATCTTTTGCTATCATGTTTTGGAAAATTTCCCATGCTATGGGGATTGTGAATGTATGAAGGGCTTCTTCCACCAAAATTTTGATTAACCCATGTTGTGCCAGCTGATCTGGACTCCCTACCTTAAACTTAATGCCAGAGTCTATGAGGGACTATAGGAGGAAATAGGGGATGCTGAGTTTATGTGTTGTTGGAGTGTCCATGCCATAGCTCAGCTCATGGAGGATTCTAAAATGGTAGCCATAGACTATGCCATACCTCCTTTCATAGGAAACATATTTGATGATTCGATAACTAACCTCATCCCAAGGGTAGGGTATGCTTGTCCTTCTAATGCCATTTTTATCTTCTACAGGATGTTCATTGTTTTGGGAGAAGTTTTTCTTAGCAACCTGTCCAATTGGTTTTTCATCTTTGCTCCAAGGTAATCCAAGAGGAAGGGTAGTAACTCTACTAATGAATTCTAGGGTGATTTCCATGGAAAGACCTCCAAAAGTGACAGTGACATGAGTTTTTGAGTGAGGGACTAAACAAAGGGAAAATTCCAGAGAAACTTCCTCATCAAACCCTCGGAATTTCTCAAAAGATGTCATCCAATTTTCCCTAGTGAATATGGCTACTACTTGGAGATGTTCATGGTGCCTGGTTGAATTAGTGGGCTCCTTCCTCATGAATCCTCCTGTCATTGTGCTTATACCCCTTTTGAACACCAAATGTAGAGATAGAGACAAGAATTTTGAAGAAAACAGGAAAACAGAGGAAAACTGTGTTTTTTTTTAAATAGGCAGAAATTTTTTATGTAATTCCTCTTCTTCTATGGACTCAATTCCTTCTTAAAATGATATCATTCCTTGCACATATTTCTAACCAAGGTGGGTATGCATGGAACTACCTCCTTAAGCCAGAAGTCGAACAAAAACCAGTGTTTTCTCCTTAAAACGGCTCATTGCCCCTCCTATAGAACTTCCTGTAGGTGGTCCTGTAGAACCTATAAGTGCTCCTGTAGAACGCCAATAGCAAGAGGATGGATGAGAGCAATGGAGAAATATGGTTTCGAGGCTATGGGAGACAAGGAGCTTGTTGCAGCTATGTGGACGAGGATAGAACGAAAGAAAGGGAGGTGAGAGTGCTTCGCAGAGAGTACTTATTACTTCTTTTAGATATTTTCGATGATGGGGGTGAGCTGGTAGAAATATACGTTAGCCATATTTGGACCATTGTTCCCCACCTTCCTTGTCATCATGGTTTCTTCCTGCAATCACCTCTCATCATTGCATCAGAGTTTTCATACCCTCCACTACCTGTCCTTGGTATCCTTTTCTTAGTTGACTATGCACACGTGTGGGTCACATCTTTGGATGAGTGCAGTCAAATAGTGATCCGAATTGGATCCATGAAGAATAATCACCATGACTGTATCAAGTCAGGACAAACTTCTAAAAATTCCAAAACAGCGATCAAAAACACCCTGAATCAGTGGCAATTGCAGCCAACATGGAATGACGAGGACCCCGGTCAAAGTCCATTGACCGAGGCCCATGGAGACTATGCGAGAGGGCAAATTAGCCCCTGGGAACCTTGGATCGGGAAATAGAGGTGGATTTTGTTACATGATTAATCACGCATCGCTGGGAAAAAAGGGCTGAAATGGGGAAGCCCCGAGCACTCAGATGCATGGAGAAACGGAGAATTGCGGGCGAAAAGCGAAAAAAGCGCTAAAGGACAAGGCAGGACTCACACTCCGAAAAACCGGCGATATGGATTGGGGCGCCCTCAAACGGTAAGCAGTTTTGGAGGAATTGGAGTGATCCCACTCAATGATCGACGCATGGCAAGCGAAGTAGAGACAAAATTACCATTGATTGTGTGCTAAAGGTCAAGCAAGTCAATCGTGTGAAACGTGCATATGGCGTCACTCTGGAGGCCCCAGATTGGACGGCTGAGATCGCGCCCGACGGGGGAAGAAGAATCGATGAAGGAATGAGCCACGATTTAGAAGGATTTGAAGTCCATTTTTAACCGCCACAGTGGAGGAAGACTTCATCCACGGTGTAGCCGAAGAACTAAATTGACGAAGCAGGCTGGCGCATTAGAGGATGACATGTGGCCACTCCCTATGAGCCAATGTTGACGCCAAACCAGGGAACTCCAAGTGCAGCTACAGAAGGCAATTTGACAAAGGCGAAAGAGGAACTAAACAGACATGGAAATGAATGGCTTAAAGCCATGAACAGAGACAGAATACACAATCATTCAATGAGTCAGTCAGAGAGAGATAGAGGAACCAGAATCTCGAGAGGAGGACGAAACACAGGAAAAAAGACGGTGAAGCAAAAGCAGAAGGGGACAGAGGGCCGAGCTAACCAAAGGCAGTGTCGAGCACCAGAGAGATTAAGGGATTCAAGCCATCCCAAAGAGGATCTATCCAGACTGAGCATCACATTGGGCTCTTTCCATTGTAGACCAAAAGGTCATAGAGCGGGTAGGAAAACGAGTTTGTGCACTCCAGTGGCTTAAGGAATCCAAGAACCACACTGCTAAGAAAATTTGTTTCAGGTGACTCATATTGAGCTCCTGCATTGTAATTCTCTACTTAAAACACAATAAAATAAGGCCACCACTGAAGCTATACCAAAGATATAGCCCTGGAGAATAGGGTGAACTCCTTATTAATTTTTTGTGTTCTTGTATTTGCTTACTGTATTTCTCTACTATCTTTCCATTAAATTGTCTGTGTACTGGCAATTTGATCGATCCGTTGCTTAAATAACATAGAAACACACCAACATATGAGTCTGTAAAACCTTCATTTAATAAATCTTTAACTGAGGTCACTCATAGGGTGATTATCAGATCAAGTGGTATCAGAGCTCTAGACTATAAGGTTAGACAAGCTTGTGTTGGTTTAGCTATTGAATGCTCACTAGATCAAAGCTCAAATTAGGAGGAGAGTTGGTTGAAACTAATCTTGAAATTGGGAGAGTCTATCCTCAGAAGACAATTTCAGAGGAAGGTTCTATGAGGCCAGACCCTCAATTCATAGAAAGTTTCCTAGCTATAAAGTCTATGGTAGAGGAAATGTATAGGGACTTTAGAAATCATAAGGATTAAGATTCATCAGGTTCTAAACAAGATAAAGAAGAAGATGAGTCTCATTCCCATGACCACTCAAAAGGAAAAGGGAAAGAGTGAAACTTTCTCACACCTCCTAATAGCCCTGTGCATAATAAGAAAGCATCTTTTATTAAGCTAGATTTTAAATTTGATTTGCCTATTTATGATGGAGAGCTAAATGCTGAAAAGTTGGACAATTGGATTAGACAAATTGATGTGTATTGCAAAGCACAGAACATCAACTCAAACAAGAGCAAAATTCAGCTAGCAAGCCTACGCCTAGGAGGCATTGCCTTGGTTTGGTGGGAAGGCAAAACCCAAGCTGACATGAAAAGACATGGTAAGACCATCTCTGTCTGGAGTGACTTTGTTTCTGCAATTAAGAAGCATTTCTATCCATTGTCCTACATGCAACAAGCCATGATGAGTTGGAAAACTCTTTGGCAATTGAAAGGGAAAAGTGTGCAAGAGTATACTCAAGAATTTAGAAAGAGAGCATTGATGTTGGGTATCTCATTAGACTCACCAGAGACTCTTTTGAAGTACATTTGGTGGTCTACACAGCTACATGAGGCATACCATCCTCATGTTTAATCCCACTAGTATAGATGAGGTATCTGTACAAGCTACTCATCTAGAAGCTAGAGGAAAGAATGGAAATCCAGAAGTTGGGGGACCATCCCAACCCACTGTAAGCAAGAGCAAGGAGAAAAGAAAGCAGAAGTGGAAAGCAAGGAAAGCTAACA